>JAUTDX010001435.1:0-71581 GCA_030844895.1 Ambrosia x helenae | reverse complement strand
AACCCCATCTGATCCTCCCTCAATCGTGACATCCTGAACAGAGAACAAAACCAGCTGCGGAATACGGCACCAACTAGCAATAGCACCCCAGAATCCCATTCGCGAAAAGGCAACCTTGTAAACAAGGGATCGCTCGTTTCTTCTGCACTGTCGCACATAACACACATCTTGTCTCCAACGTGAATGTTTCTTCTAGCAAGCGCAACCTTAGTGGGAATACGGTCTAACCAAGCGCGCCACATAAATATGTTACACTTCGCTGGAATCCATCTACACCATCGCATCACACTGGAGTTTCCTGGCTGATCATTCAACTTGCACCATTGCTTCGTATCTTTAACATTCAGGTTCTGCACAGCTCCTTCGTTCCAGGTCCATTCATCACTCCTCGAAGACAGATTGGTACCAAAAACCAACCGAGAACATAGAACCAGCTGCGTCGTTTCCTCAACCGAAACGGATATTGTTTCCATTCCCATGTCATTACTCCAGACAAGCTGTTTTGACCAATACGATCTGCGACTGTGCACCATTTATGTTTTTCTAACCGAAACAGATCCGGAAAAAAGCGTCCGAAGAGGAGTCGATCAGCCCAAGAATCGATCCAGAATTAAATCTCTACCCCATTCCCCACCGTGCCTTGTATGAGAGAATTAAACGGCGACCCTTGATCACCAACCTATTTCCACATTTGACTATGATAGCCCAGACCCCCTTAATGTTCGGATTGCACGAAATCGTTTGATATCTTCTATAGAGCAGTGAACAGAATCAACCACCTTGCGCCAAATCGCTTTAGTTTGAGTCTTGTATCTCCATATCCACTTCAACAGGAGAGCATTATTAGCGTCATCCAACCTAGTTAGCCCAAGACCACCATTCTTTATCGCTTAGTCCACCACCTCCCAACCCACCCATGCACCTTACTACTGTCCAGACTCCCTCCCCATAAGAATTCTTGACCATCAACGCTTCAAGAACATTTCTAACCCCAATTGGCATTTTAAACAGGGAAAAGTAATAACTCGGAAGGCTTTCCAACACGGACTTAAATAAGCACAAAACTCTCCCCGGCTAAAGAAAGCACCTTCGCCTTCCACTTAGAGAGCCTTTTTCTAAACACATCAACAATCGGATCCCAACTCGCGATCCTATTTCATATTGGCGCCAACTTGAATACCGAGGTACTTAAAAGGGAGCGCACACGAGGAGCACCCCAAATCTTCGGCTTTCCGACTCAGATCATCCCCATCCTTCCCTATACCATATAAAGTAGACTTGTTGATGTTAATTTTGAGGCCCGAGCACAAATGAAAAATCCTCAAATTCTTTAAAGGACTTTAAAATTATCATCCGATCATTCACCCGTTATCATGGCATCACCCCGCAAAAATAAATGGGATAACCGGGGACCATCATTAGGAAGCTTAATACCCGTGAAAACCCCATCATCGCACACCTTCTTTATAAAACCCGATAAAGCCTCCATTGCGATAACAATAGAAAAGGAGAAATAGGACTCCTTGACGCATACCTGTCTCACACGAGAATTCGAACGTGGGCGATCCATTAACAAGCACCGAAGACCTAGCCGATGAGAGCACCCCATAAATCCACCCGCACCAAGAATCGGGAAAGCCCATTTGCCTCATAACCATGACGACAAACCCCCAATTGATGTTATCATAGGCCTTTTCGAAGTCTATTTTAAACATAAACACTTGTTTATTGGAACGTCTCGCCAAGCCAAAACTTCACGAACAACCAACGGCCCATCTAAAATATATCTCCCGTAATAAACGCCGTTTGAGTTTCGTTAATCACCTTATCCATAACCTTTTTAAGCCTACAAGCAAGAACTTTAGAGATGACTTTACTTACCACCCCTATCAAGTTTATAGGCCTGTATTCTCCCAAAGTCACTGGATCATTATTCTTCGGAGACCAAGGTGATGAAAGACGATCCAACCCCGCGCCTGATACTAGCATTAGCATAAAAGTCTTGGAAAATACAAGAAAAATCCTGCACAAATAAAGACCAAAACTTTTT
This sequence comes from Ambrosia x helenae, assembly GCA_030844895.1. Lineage (NCBI taxonomy): Eukaryota > Viridiplantae > Streptophyta > Magnoliopsida > Asterales > Asteraceae > Ambrosia > Ambrosia x helenae. Next base: position 69,531 of record JAUTDX010001435.1, on the reverse strand, counting down.
AATAAATCGAAAGTTAAAGCCATCCGGACCCGGGGCTTTATCACTTCCGCATAAAAACGTAGCCTCCTTAATTTCCGCTTCTGAAAAAGGAGCGGTTAAGAACCGCCCATCATTCCTCCGATAATTGCTGAAGACCATAACACTGTAAATACGGTCGCTTCACCAAGTCTTCCGAAAACTTCTCCCGGAAAAATCGAAGGACCTCATTTTTAATTGCATAGGCCGTGTCTCCATAACCCGTTGATCACCAACCCTGAATCGCATTACTCGCCTTTCTAGATATTAACGACCCCGTGAAAAAACGAAGTGTTTTTCGTCTCCTTCCGCAGCCCACTTGACCCGTGATTTTGCTTGACATCTTTAGCTTTCCACAACTCTAACTCACGAAGTCGAACCGAACTTTCTTCGAATACCCAAACCTCCTCCTCTGTTAACGTCCGATCCTCCATAAACACTTGAAGCTCATCCAACTCTTTTCTCAAGGTAGTTTCTTCTTCTGATTCTTTAGCTTCACCACCTTAATCCAAGATTTAAGCTTCTGTTTAATTCTTTTAATTTATTCAGCAAACCTAATATCCGGAGGATTATCATCGTCACCTTCAGCCAAACAAGCACTACTAAACTACCTCTCGATACCATCCCTACCAAGCCACGAGTTGTAGAAACGAAAATTTGGTTTGGACCGAAATTCCGGACAAAACTTTGAGCACTAACGGGCAATGATCATAGCTCACGGGTAGCGCACCATACTGTCCGCATTGGGCCAATCAAAGAGCATACTCGAGGACACAAGAATACGATCGATACGACTAAATTTATCTCCAACACCATAAGTGGATTTTGCGACCCCCGCAGCATGAACTCGCATAAGTGTCTCCCATAACCCGTTGATCACCAAACCGGAATCGCATTACTCGCCTTTCTAGAATTAACGACCCCGTGAAAAAACGAAGTGTTTTCGTCTCCTTCCTCAGCCCACTTGACCCGTGATTTTTGCTTGACATCTTTAGCTTTCCCACAACTCTAACTCACGAAGGTCGAACCGAACTTTCTTCGAATACCCAAACTCCTCCTCTGTTAACGTCCGATCCTCCATAAACACTTGAAGCTCATCCAACTCTATTCTCAAGTAGTTTCTTTCTTCTGATTCTTTTAGCTTCACCACCTTAATCCAAGATTTAAGCTTCTGTTTAATTCTTTTAAGTTTATTCAGCAAACTAATATCCGGAGGATTTATCATCGTCACCTTCACCAAACAAGCACTACTAACTACCTCTTCGATTACCATCCCTACCAAGCACGAGTTGTAGAAACGAAACGTTTTGGGACCGAAATTCCGGGACAAAACCTTGAGCACTAACGGGCAATGATCGGATAGCTCACGGTTTAGCGCACCATACTCCGCATTGGGCCAATCAAGAGCATACTCGAGGACACAAGAATACGATCGATACGACTAAATTTATCTCCAACACCATAAGTGAATTTGCGACCCCCGCAGCATGAACTCGCATAAGTGTCTCCCATAACCCGTTGATCACCAAACCCGGAATCGCATTACTCGCCTTTCTAGAATTAACGACCCCGTGAAAAAACGAAGTGTTTTTCGTCCCTTCCGCAGCCCACTCTGACCCGTGATTTTTGCTTGACATCTTTAGCTTTCCACAACTCTAACTCACGAAGTCGAACCGAACTTTCTTCGAATACCCAAACCTCCTCCTCTGTTAACGTCCGATCCTCCATAAACACTTGAAGCTCATCCAACTCTTTCTCAAGGTAGTTTCTTCTTCTGATTCTTTTAGCTTCACCACCTTAATCCAAGATTTAAGCTTCTGTTTAATTCTTTTAAGTTTATTCAGCAAACTAATAATCCGGAGGATTATCATCGTCACCTTCAGCCAAACAAGCACTACTAACTACCTCTTCGATACCATCCCTACCAAGCCACGAGTTGTAGAAACGAAACGGTTTTGGGACCGAAATTCCGGGACAAAACCTTAGCACTAACGGGCAATGATGGCGGATAGCTCACGGTTTTAGCGCACCATACTCCGCATTGGGCCAATCAAAGAGCATACTCGAGGACACAAGAATACGATCGATACGACTAAATTTATCTCCAACACCATAAGTGAATTTGCGACCCCGCAGCATGAACTCGCATAACCCAATATCTTCAATAAACATCATTAAACTCTCTCGAAGCCACGACATTAAACTTAGAATTTTTTCGCTCATCTTTATTCCGAACACAATTGAAATCCCCTCCTAAAACCACATACTCATCATTAAGCGCATGCACATTCTTCACCGCTTCCCACACACGACTTTTATCTCCAACTTATGAGGAACGTAGATGTTCCCACAAGACAACCCTTTACCACTATCTTTGAAAGTCCCAGAAACGAAAATAAAGTTCTGCTGCTTCACCATCGTTACATTAGACAACAACTTAGAATCCCAAATCGTAAGAAGACCCCCCGATCTCCCGTTGGAAGGAACCCAGTCAAACGTAAACTCATCATTACCCCATAACCTTCCCATGTTAACCCCATCAATAGATACAAGTTGTGTGTTTCTTGAATCAACACCATACCACCTTCATTTTCTCTACGTAAATTACGAACCAGTCCCACTTTTTGTCTTCCCCCACCCCGCACATTCAATGATAATACATTCATTTATGAACCCCTTGAAAACCTCTTCCCGAACCATCTTTGAAACCGTATCTTCGAACAACTCGATATTAGAAGCTCCCAACTTTTCTCCTAATGAAATGGTTTCTTCAACTTCCTTACGAACAACAACTTCATCTGGTATAGACTCGTCCTCAGCGCCCAAATTAGAAATATCCCGTGTTACAATCTTTATTCAAATTTGGGGTACAAAACATATCTTGGGCCGGTTGTCTATCTACTAGCTCTTGGGCCGGATCCAGTTGTCTACCTTCTTGAGCTTGGACCGAAGAACTACCAACTTGAACTTGGGCCCTGAGGTCCATAAACATTATAAATAAACCTATCTAAGTCAAATAGGTCTTCGTCGCTTCTGGGCCTCTTTTGAGGCCTGTCCTGTCCAACTGGGGATACAGATAATTTTTTCCTACTCTTCTTTTTGAACCCTTTGCTTTTTTATTCAAAACAACCCCATTAAAATCCCCATCCAACTGACTTGGAGGAATATTCTCATTTAAGGAAACAGAATTTCCCCCCATTATTGCCATCATAAATGCCCCCATCATGATGGTAGACTTATAGCGTATTTACAACCATTCTTCGCAAATATTGTGAAAGCAGAGTATTAGTTTCCAAAACTAGTTACTAACATTACGAACAAATAGCATATTATACTTACTAGGTTTTGGTTTAGGCCAGTGAATCGTTCTAAAACAATTAAACAATCTTAGACTTTTCCATGAACATTATTTACGTTAATTTATCTTATTAGAAGTTTTTATGGATACATATTATTAATGACTTCATATTAAAGCATCTATCCATCAAATATATAAAAGAAAAGACTTTTGCGGACGTGGCGTCCATTGGTAACTTCAATCTCTCTTGAAATTGCCACGTGGCATAATGAGGTGCAAATTTTTGAGTTTTTATAATAAACTAGTGGGAAGGCCCGCGCGTTGCCGCGGTCGTATGTTTTATCGCCGCACGTTGCACAACGAGTTTCACATAATTTGTTTTTTACCTATATCCAACAAGATGCCATAATTTATTCAAAATCCAATTCGCTAAGAAACTTAATATATCATTCACAGAGAGTAAGTTTGCCTACATCTCACCCTCCCCAGACCCTACTAATAGCGTCGCTATTTGTGGGATTTTCTGGGTTTCGGTTGTTGTTGTTGTTACAGAGAGTAAGTGAGTAATAAACCAAAGAATCTACAAGTATTGAACATAAGATTAAATTCACCCTCCACTATATGGTTTGACTAATAAATATATATATATTGAGGTTTTTAAACTGTACCATCACCATTAGTTTTTGAAAAATTGGAATGTAAGATATTTGACCACAAAAGTCAAACTGTGATTTTGTTTAGGAACAAAGGAGAATCATTTTGTTTGTTTTCATTGGCAGCTCAAAGAAGATACTGATCTAATATTACATTCGGTTAGAGATTTCAAAAGAACGAACTCAATTGAATGGAGAGTAAATAGGTTTATTTATCAATTATTGTGTTTTATAATGAAATTGATGATGATTTTTATTTCTCTATTATGGTGTTTTAATAATGAAACTTAAGAAGGGGGTTACATATGGAGAGGGATAAAGAGTGTGTATTACTTATAAATACAATATGCTTTACATCTTGTACACAAGGGTATAAAAGAAAGAAATAGGATAAAAGTTATGAGATTAGAATTGTGGCTCTTGATATGTCATCTAAAATTGACATGAAGTGACTATTTTAGCCATCTCTCCTTCTTTATAATGTAGTATACCAAGTTTGACATGTTTGCCCATTGCTCACTCTTTATAATGTAGTAGAGATTAATGGAAAAGTTAATGGAAAATGGTTGGTATAAGCATCTTAATGCATTATGGTACAAGCATCTTAATGCATTCAAGGGTAATTTGGGGAAGATTACATGACATTTGAAGATTAAAGCATATGACTTTTTAAATGCCATCTTAAGTTTGCCAATATGGACACATTTAGCCATTACTCCTCCTTTATAATGTAGTAGAGAAGTAGAGATTAAAAATTACAGATAAAACCCTATTAGATTATCCCATCTCATTCACTCTTTTACAAACCCAAACCCTAGCTCCTCTCTGTTTCTCTCTCCCCGATCCTTCATCTCCTTAATATTTTCTTCTTAAGAACCCTAGGTTTAAAGGTTGCCGATGGTGAATAATTTTCACCACCAAAATCATCCCTTGGCGATTAACTTATGGTCTTCACGCCTTCATTTATCCCTGTATTGAATGTGCATATCAACAAATATTTATTTCACCGATAAAACCCTATTAGATTATCCCCATCTCATTCACTCTTTTACAAACCCAAACCCTAGCTCCTCTCTGTTTCTCTCTCCCCGATCCTTCATCTCCTTAATATTTTCTTCTTAAGAACCCTAGGTTTAAAGGTTGCCGATGGTGAATAATTTTCACCACCAAAATCATCCCTTGGCGATTAACTTATGGTCTTCACGCCTTCATTTATCCCTGTATGAATGTGCATATCAACAAATATTTATTTTCACCGTTTCAATTCAAGGTTAGTTTTTTTCGGATATTTGATTATTTGAGTTTTGATTTTGTTTTTGTTTTTGGTTTTGATTTGAGTTCCGATTCTGATCCTACATAGAAGATTTGAGTTCTGATTTTGGTTTTGGTTCCGATTAGGGGGCTTATCGTATCCTCATTGTGGTTCCAACAATTAATGTGTACTCTCTCTCCATAAAAGGTTGTTCTAATACTTTGTCAGTTTTTTCTAACATGTTTTGTTGGATAAATCTTTTCTTATAGTCATTGTCAATGGCCAGAATTTGCGTTTGTGCGCTTTGATGAACGCAAGGGGTTATTGTTGCGCTAGGCCACACTTTTTTAAGTGTTAAGTTTTTTTTTTTTCTTCTGAATTTTATAATAATCAGGGGGCCTTTTATCTTTGTAGTTTTATTACAGATTTGATGGTTTTTGGAAAATCGAACATGTTTACAATCGGTTGGTAATTGTTTTCATATGTGTTTTGATGTACAGTTTGTCACCTACACTCCAGACTAGATTAAAAAAAATGGAAGAATCAATGCGAAATTCGAAAACAATCTGAACCTAGAAAGCTCATTGAAATAGTACTATTTGCATCTTCTTTTATTGTTGAGTTGTTACCAATTGACATGTGATAAATGAGTTAATTGTATTTGCATTTTTAAAGGTTAAAAAGCTTTAAAAAAACCTTGATAGAAGAGAAGACAAGGTTGAATTGCCTCAACCATTGAAACAAAATTTGCCCAATGAGATCATAGAACTAATGAGGGATTGAATAGTGGTGCTAACACAACTTTGCAGCATGGTAAGTATATATAGTTACTTCGCATTTGATGTTGTTTAGGAGTTGTTTTGATTGTTTTTGGTTGTTGCAGCAATTTCAATGGAGGCCTCCATGACAGTATGTTTTCGATGCCTTTTGGATTCCCCTTTATGAGTATATATCTATGTTTTTTTATTTCTATGATATAATGTTTAGGGTTTGGATCATGCTTATGGGATTTGAAATCAGTTAAGGCGCAGTCATATTTCCTAAACTCATAATTTTCTTAATCCAACTCCATGATAGTTGTCAAAGGCGGTCGCCTTGACCGCCTAGGCAACCAATTTCCTAGAAGCCACCCGATCCCGTTTTTCCGTCCTAGATAAAAAAAAGCCACGATTTGATTTTTAAAACCTAATCCCCTGACCATTATTATCCACCAATACTTACCATTTATAGGGATATATAAATCTCAATCAAATCTTTTTCTTTTAAATATAATTGATATTCATTTGATTGAATACTGATGGTTTATTGATTATGTTGTTTCCTTGACTGCTATTTGTTTTCTGTCGAACTATGGATTACGATGATTCTGATTTTGGTGAGTCGTGTTTTAGATAGGATGTAGTGATGGCGTATAATCATGATCTTACTAAAGGTGATTTGTGTATTGTGTTGTTTTAGGTTCATCGCGACGAAGACGAAGCATTGAACTTAAATGCTAATGGTATTTTTTTTTATCTTTTATGTTAAATCTTGGAAGTGTTGTTTGCTATTTGAAAGACAACGCGTAGCCTCTTTTGCTATTGCTGGAATTTTACTGGGTTTGGTTATTGTTGTTTATAATTAGGTGCTCTTCAAGAATAGCCGAAGGCGTCATTGAAGAAAGCAACCGTACAAGAAGAATCTGAGATGACTCTAACGACTCGATGGAAGAAGACGAATCCAAAGAGGAGAAGGTAGTTACTTTTCTAGCGTTGTTGCCGTTCTAGATAAAGTAACCTTTTGGGATATAACTGTAACAAATTTTTTGGTGTAATGTCTTGACAGGATGTGAAGCCCGTTAAAATACCTGCTGAATCTGCACCTAAGTCGCCGGCTCCTGCTAAGAAAGGAAAACCAAACACACCTCAAGATGAAAAATCAAACACTCCCCAAAAAATCAGGTCAACATACATACCTTTCTTTTATGGCTTAAAGTTGACCGTCTTTAACCGCATGATTATAAGTTAATGATCACAGCCATGATTATAAGTTGGTATTTGCAGATCAAAAGAAAGTTGTTATTTGCAATTCAAAACCAAGCTTCAAAAAGGGCTAAGAAAGGCGGCAATCGATCATAGAGACCGAATATTGTTGCTGTATTTTGTGTTTGGGGTATCCACTTTTGATTTTGTGTTACATCTATTGAAAATTTTGTTGCTGTATTTTTAGTTTAACGAGATCACTCATTACATTGTTTTCTAACGGATGTTTAGTTGCATTGTAAACAACTGTTTTGAGTGTTCGAGATGGTTTAAATTATGTCTATTATTACGATTGGTGTGTTTTCTACTTTTAAACATTTTTATTAAGTCATATTAGATTTTTCAACCCCGGGACACTCCCGGGGTAATAAGCTAGTATATAAATATATGAGAAAAGTTAATTCGATGTTGATTTACAATTTTACACGACCCAATTCCAAAACATTGGACTTGGCTTTTCAAAGCATAACGCATGAGTTGAACCATAGACTTATTACTTTCCCTGTGATGAGCAGGAGAAATCGGCCCTCCACTTGTTAGTATCTTGTGACATAGCGGTGCAATTTGGGACTCTATCGCGCAATGGTGCCGACTAAAACCAATTTATGTTTTAGAACTTAAAGATTTGGCCAGCATTCACAACTGGAATAGGGGATCGATAAAGTGGAGAAAGGTGGTTTCTTTGGTGATTAGAACTACTTTGTGGATTATTTAACGAAGCTGTGTTCAATGGATGACGGGCCAGCCTTGCTAAAGTGAAGGATGATATTTGATATTTTGCTTAGAAACCGGGCTAAATCGGTTGGTCCACACAGATCGATAAGAAGTAGTTCCAAAGGTTGTGTTGTTGAGGAACCAGTTAATGATTTATGTGAGCTTCTTTTTTATTTTCCCATTTTACATGCTTCACATATGTTTTCCTTTTTGAATTTTATGACAGGGAGGCCTTTTACTAGCTTTTTGTTGGCAAGGATGTTTAAAGTTTTAAAATTTACATGTGCAAGTTTCTTATTCCATATCCAATTTCACTTGATGTTTGAGAAAGTAAACACAATGGTTCTTTTTTTAGTTTAACATTGAGATTAAAGTAATAAATAGATTTTCTAATTCTTTCACCTGTCAAATATACCACATTATTTAAGATTCTTATGACTTCACATTTATCATGACAGAAAATTACCTTAAAGCCCTTATCACAGAATTGTCCATAGCTTAACAGAATATATTTTAATCCTTTAACATATAAAACTTTTTCTATGGTCAGAGGCCCTATAGTAATATTTCCATAACTTAAGAGGTTAACAAACCTATTACCCTTATCACCTCTACAAACCTTAACTATTTTTCCAAACTGGTTTTAATAAGACACAAATTCTTTAACATATTCAAACACCTCATTATCATGTTTCATTAGACAAAACCAAGCATCTATATATAGTTATCATCAACAATAGTTAAAAAGAATCTAAATCCTTTTTTACTTGAAACTTTGTAAGGACCCCAAACATAAAAATGAACAAGATCTCTAATATCTACAAATTTATGTTCACTTATTTGTTTGTCTCTATGAAAAACCTCGCATGGATCATTCCTTTCTATAGTTTTAATTTTCGAAATTTCTTTTAAGGAACACAACACTATATCAGCAGGATGGCCTAGTCTAACATACCATAGATCAATATAACTACTAGCACACACCTTAGAAGACATACATGAATCACCATAGACATACAAACCATCAAGTTGATTACCAATCACCATGACTGTTTGAGAATAGGTCCTATATGTGACTACTATTTTCATCAAATCCGTCAAACAACGTATTGTCTTTAGCAAGTTTGTGATGTAACATCAGGTTAATGCGGTAATTAGGAACTACACAAACATGATACAATGCAACTTTATCACTTAATTTGAGATCACTTATTTTAGTTACAATAGCATCAGTTCCATTAGGATGTTTAACTTTAATGTTTAAATCAGAAAGATCCACATAGTTAGACAAATTGTTTTTAGACATGACCATATGTTGATTTGCCCCTGAATCATTTATCCACTCAGTTCTTTTAGTAACTAAAATAGAACTATTAAAACTATACACACAATGACTAACACTCAAAGCATTAAAGTAATTTGTAAACCTACGTGGACACATTGCAACTTTGAGAACTATCAATAGACTTATCATTTAATAGACTCACAAGCCTAGATACCTATTTAACAATTAAAGAACCAACATGTATAAACATAGATTCATCAACATTTTCAGAGATGGATACACTACTAGCATTCACCTTTCGTCCTTGACCCCTTCTAGATTTCATCCAAGAAAGGTAACAAATGAATTAAAACATTTATCAACACAATGACCTAACGTGGGTTGCTGAAGAGATTGAAGATTCAAGATTATGTCTTTTGTTTATTAGGTTTTCTTATAATCGCCTACTAGTGTCGGTAGATGGTTTGTTTAGTTTGGATGTTGTGTAATGTCCCAATCCACAGCCTAGTGTCGACGGGTTGAATTGAGCAGTTTAAGTCAGTTGTTGATTATCTCATAGTGTCGAAAACCTGACTGTCGACAACGAGCATTGTTATACGATATGCATTGGCGACACTACGGGAGTGTCGATAGCGCACATGTCGACACTTGTCAGCTGTCTATAAATACCTAGCTTAAAAATCTCATTTGGTTAACCTTTTGCCCTAAAACTCTATCAAATTGTCTCTAGATTATGTTAGAAAGGTAGAAACCTGTTTCATCACCAGGAGGTTTATTATTTAACTTTTTTGGGTGTTTGATCTTTGGTATTAATGATGTTTATGTTTGAAATCTTCATGCTCTCCTTTCGTTTTTTTGAGTTCTCTATTATTTTCTTATCCAAACACTTAGTAAATAAGTGTTTTGGATCTGATTATTATTGAGAAACAATCACTGGCATTGGAGATCCTGGTTTCTGGACATACAAACATATTGATTTGTTTTATAAGCAAAACTAATTGTTTGTGACTGAATTTTATGACCACCATGACTAGAGTTCCTATGACATTGTTCTCTAGACACAATAGCAAATGCCTCTTTTAACAGAAGGAAGTTCTTCTTTAATCAACAAATTTGTTATAACAGATTGATAAACACTCTCAATATCCATAAGAGCATCGCAAGTACGCAATGGTACTTGAAGAATCCGATCTAACTGTTTCCAAACATTATTCAACTTATGATAACATTCAGAGACTGAAGAACCATTTTGAGAGAAAGAATTAACTTTTTGATACAAATCAAAGACAACGGAATCATCAAATTTGTCACAAATTTTCTTTTAATTCTTTCCAAATATCAGAAGCAAGTTTTGAATACACTTGTCATAAGTATAATTCTTCAAACACAAAGTTTAATATCCAAGTTAGAACCATATAATTGCATCTATCCCATTGTCTACCAAGAACCTCATCATCCACATATTTAACACATGTACCATTTATAAACCCTAATTTGTTTTTTTTACTTGAAGAGCAAGTTTCATGGCATTAGCCTACACAAGTACACACTATAGTTCTCTGTTCCTTTCAGTTTTATTTAATAATAGTCAAGTTAGAAGAGTCACTAACATGAAGATACAAAGGATTACTGACATCAAGTTTACTAACTAAAGTAACTATAGCACCTTCACTATCAGCCATGATAACAAAGACAATCAACACAATATAATGCACAAAGGCACACACAAAGGTGAAGCTAAGTTAGTGCCTGAAAATTGTTGATGACTGAAGATTAGATCCTACAGTTGTCAAGGGGGAGTTTGTTGATACGTAGTGGTGAGACAACAACATGGAATGCGTTTTGGACACGTTTATCAAAGTTATGTAGAGTTTTGATGTATAGAAATGATACTTGCGTATGTGGACACAAACGTATATGCTGGTGTCTATATAAACCCGAACATACGCACGTGTGAAACAACTTTGTCATTTGATTTCCTTATCCTGTATTGTTACTCTGTCGAATTTTGAAAGAATTGAACGTTGTTATTTACTTGATTGTGCATGAACAAACATCATAACAATGTTGATTGTATATAAAACTGAATTCCGCACAATTTCTTATAATTTGTGGAATCAATAGTTGTGAATTGATACGTAATTGGACCTACAAAATGACGCGGGGCCCATTCGACTGTTAACTCAGTTAAATAAAAAAAACATAACGACTAATTTTTAAAAATTATAATTTGTAGAATCAATAGTTGTGAATCGATACGTAATTGGACCTACAAAATGATGCGGGGCCCATTCGACCGTTAACTCAGTTAAATAAAAAAAACATAATGACTAATTTTTAAAAATAATATACAAATTAACTCAAAATTTAACCCATCCACTATATATACACACTTTTACATACATCTTACACAAAAAACACTCTCTACCTTCACTTCATGTTTTACCAACTTCACATTCCTTTTCAAATGCCATAAGGATGTGCTGCCAACGAACCATGAACCAACAAATAATTTTGTGAAACGCCTGTAATGGGTTAGGGATTTACGTAACATGGAAGCTCATCATGTGCTTCAAAACAATTTGGTTGAGCATATTTGGTAAGTATGGAACATGATAAGATTTTCATTTTAGTTGCGAATTTTTAATATAGTACGTTTTTTATTTGATTTTAGTAGTCGTGTCTAAGTTATTTTATTTAATATAATATAATTTAAATATAAACGAAATATTAAAAATATTTTATTATGAAAGAAATAAATTAGATATGAATTAAATAAAATGAAAAGTAGGTAAGGAGGCTAATGCAAATGTACGAGTCTAGAAATGTTGGAGAAAAAAAATTGTTCTTTTATAAGGCGGAGAAATTATATGACATGCGAAGATAGAGAGTGTGAAAACAAACCCAACTTAGATGTGCCAAGTAAAAACACTAATATAAGAAAACTAGATACTGCAAAAGAAATATAACTAAATAAACTTTAATCTTTTATTTATTAAACAGTATGACACTGCCTAATGTAATCTTTTACTATGATTACAAACAAAGGAAATCATAAAGGGAATACTTAACAGACTCATCATAGAGAATTCAAAGACCTAGAAGCTTGTACTTTTACCGTACAAGCAACAATTCTTCAACCATTATGTCCACGCCAATGAAAGAATTCACTCAAAGGTATCATACATGCAGATTTACTTCTCAAAACTCACACCCTGCATACAATATACAATAATATATTAGGTAATAATTCTTTATTCCTTTTTTCTTTACTTACTAGACATAAATATATAATAATATAAATACCTTTCAAATTCTAAAAACCCCTTGGTTAGATGGTTTGAATCTCATGTCGTGAGCATTGGGGCCAGATTCTAGAAAAGTATTCAAGAAATGATTAAAAATTTTAATACAACAAATTTGATTAAATAAAAAAAATATTAAATATTGAAAAATTAGGAATTTTACCTGTTGGAGAAATTTGAACATAGAAACTAGCTCCAATGACAAAGTAGCAAAGCAAAAGAACTACTCCTTTAAGATAGTGAGAAGTTCCATCCTGCATATATATTAATATATAAAAGTTACTAAAATATTCTGAATTAATTTTAAAAATTTTTAAAAATAACTGAAATAACAAAAATAAAAACATACCTGTAAAGTGAAAGCTGTGGCGATAATTGTGAGGGCAAGAGAACCGGTTTCAAGGAGATTGAAATCAAGATCCATTTTAATGCCAATAATCCATGCAACAATAACACTCATTGGAACCTAAATCACAAATAAAAATATATTAAAAAAATTTGAAAAACATTTAACAATAAATTAATCCAGGTAAATTAAATCTACATAAAAAATAAAACTCACCACAAAAACCGAAATTTGAGTTGCAGAACCAAGTGCCACACCCAAGGTTATATCCTACAATTATAAAAAAATATTCAGGTTAATCATGTGATTAATTATGGGTTTGGAGTGTGAATGATTAAAAAATTTAAAACTTGGAAAGAAGAATTTTTTTAATCTTCTGATTGATTCAAATTCTGAAAACAGTTACAAAAAGGTCTTTTTTGATTGGATGTGAATGAATGAAAAATTCTTAATCTTAAATCGCCTCATATCAAATCCGAAATTTTTTTATTTCCAAAGTTTGTGAAAAAGATTACCAATTTGTTTTTGAAAGCAAAGATGACGGCTCCAGCATGCTCGGCTGCATTTCCAACTATAGGTAGCACAATGATGCTGATGAAGCTAACTGATATCCCCCAAGAAGTTGAAGCTTCCTGTTAATCGATCCAAGTTATTTTATGTTCTATTTATATAAAATTTAAATAAGGTTTAAATATTTGAAGCCAAATGAATTTAATAAAATGACTGTTTGGTCATGAAATGGTGATTATATATTAAAAGGAATAATGACCAAACCTCAATAGTGTCCACCAAGTATTCGGAGAGCAATGAGATGATTGCAGTCATTGAAATTAGCCAAATCATGCCACTCCAAAATCCTATCACTGGGGTCTCTTCTTGACTCACATCCATGTCATCCTCATTCTCCTGCAATTCGTAGTTATATTAGTTGTTGTGTACAAGTTAGTGGGAAATATAGTCATGCCTATATTGATTAGTTAACTCATGTAAATGTTTTTCAAATATGTTTATGGCAATGTGGTAATTACAAGAAATTATAATAGTCAGAGTACGTGTTTTTTTAACTCTAGACATATTTCAAACGTCCACAAACACGCTATGTCAGTTATCAAATTAGTTTAATTCCAAACACTCACAAACATTGTCATCAATATGAATATTAAGATCATGTTGTATTATATATGTGTGGGGTGTGAGAGAGAGATGTGAGAGTGGCCCCTCATTTTCGGCGTTTGCTACGTTTGAAATTCCAAATGCCAATTTAGGACGTCACATTCAAACGCCCACTACAACTAGGATGTACAAATTTTGTGTGCCACAGTAAATTCCAATTGCGTAACATACTAGGCATCAAAGGTGCACACGAGAAAATCTATATACATACCTCTTCGCCTTCAAAGATGTGGCGGTGAGTCCAGAGTTGGAAGATAAGGTAAGCAAAGTAAGCAACAAGCATGACAATGCAACTTGCTCTAGACAAGTTCAATGTTTCTTTAGCAGTAGTAAGTGCATCAATAGTTGTACCCTCAGCTGCATATCTGTACATCAGTGGCAACAAGTGGCATAGCAGCCCTAGTAGCAGCAATGCAATGTTGACATCTGCTTGTTTCTGTTAAACAAATGTTATCCATGTTAATATCTCAATAACACATGATATATATGTCTATATATAAATATATAAATATAGAGTTTTATTTTAGAACCAATAATATGTTGAGAACTGCGGTTAAGTAACCGTTTGAAAGATTATTACCCTATCAAACTTCTGCTCAACTGAAAGATTGGCAATGCCACCACAAAGAAGGGAAGTGCCAAGAACCAAAAGAAGGTTGGAGAGAATTGAACCCAATAGAGAATATTTGACAACATCTATTTTCTTTTCCTTTAAAGCAAATATTGCAATAATAAGTTCTGTTGCATTTCCACATGTCGCATTTAAAAGCCCTCCCACTGAAATAATAAAATAATACACATCAAATTAACCTATTATTACTTCATAAAATAACATCAACTGTTTATGTTAAAAAATTGTAGAAACAAAAATAATTAAAACTCAGATAGATAATTAAATTTACCTGTGGGGCCTGTGTAGAAAGCAATTTGCCTGTAATAAATTATTAATTACAGAAAATGAATTTAGTTAGTTGCATATAATAATTGGAAATTAAAAAAATTAAACATAATTAAGTAAAAGAGAACATGAAAAATGTTTCTTACTCTGTTAGAAAGCTCACACGTTCGGCAAGCGGAATCAATCCAAGTAAACTCAATGAAAAAACCCATGGCTGTTTATAAAGAAAAAAAAAAGAGATTTTGTTGATTAAAATAATCATATAATATTAATAACAGCAATTCTTGTTATAAAAAAATGTAAACTTATATAGAAATAATTATAATAATACTATTCCTTTAACACCTCATGAAGAAAGTTAAAACAGATATTAATTAATAACAACATAAATTATTAGTAGCATGTCAGGCAAAACGACACGTTTGCACAAATCATTAATAAAAAATGGTGAATTTGTCGATATAAATTATAAATAATTAATTCTGTTTCAACACATCAGAAGAAACACGTATGTTACATATAACTAACAAACAAAAATTTTAATATAAACTGTCTCTTGTCCCTTACATGGGTGTAAAGAGCCAGCTTCACAAGGAATATGCAGGGTCTTACTGTATTATCTATATTTCTTTGATTGGAAATATGCAAAAAATTATTGTTATATAAATAGATATATACACAAAAAATAATAATAATTTATAGTTTTGTCATAAAAAATAATGATAATTTATAATTGATAGGTATATATAACGATCTTCCTGCAGTTATTGGTGCCTAAAACCTTAGCTAAAAAACATTATATAGAATCCTCATTGTATATATATTGGAAATAGTTATGTTTTAAATACGGGTTTCTTTATGTAACGACCATAAAGAAACCCGTCATGAAATATAATTTTCATGAAGAAATGTAAGTGAACCAAGTAGGAATAAGTGGTTGTGTATTGGGTTGGCAATGAGAGGCAAACTCCCCTTGCATAACCGAAGTAATGGGCAGCAATTGCGAATGGAATCGCGATGAAAAGAACTGCTAATTTGGTACCCAAAATGACCTCTTGGAGGTTGGCTAAGAAGTTTCTTAGAGCTGAACAAGGCACTCTTGACACAAGAGACATATCGGATTTTCGACGAAGTGAGGATGCGGACTTGTTGTGTGCGGTTCGGCTATGGCCATGCCCATGTCTTGCCTCCTTTGTGAGTCGCTTGGCTGTGCCGTTTTCGAGCAACCATGGTTCGTTGGAAGCCATTTGGTTTGCTGTATGCTGTGTGTTTGGAAAACTTGGAGGTTTAGTGAGTCGTGAGTGAATTGAGTGAGTGAATGAATCATCGAAGCCTACTCTCTTATATTTGTAAAATCAAGCGCGGAACCTTCGTGGAAGCTGCAACACAGTTTTGTCTAGAGTGAGCAATCTCAATTCCGAATATTTCAAAAACAATAATTAATTAACTTGTTTGATGGATAGGTAAACGGTAAAATTTTAGGAACATAAAATTATTAGTTTAAAAGTATATATTATTAAAAAAAATAATTAGTTATAGCCGAACTCACAACTTGGTCTTCAACACGACCACTAGTACCACCCACAGATTTGAAGCATTCCGACAAATTAAACCAAAGATTTTTCTACCACTCTCTTGTGGTCTTTTTGATCACTTCTCATGGGTGATATTATTTAGACATCTCCTAAATTTTTTCTAACATCCCCTATACAGTCGTAGAGAGCCCCACAACCCGTATAGGGTTAAAAGTCCCCCATTTACGACCGTAGAGACTTTCACGAGCCGTGGATGGGTATGAGGTACGACGTTCAGACTGAACTCCCTGCAAATAAAAGCAAAGGTCCACGGGCCGTGGAGGTCTCCATGACCCGTGGAAAACGTGGTAGGTGGGACATTTAAACCCTATGCTTTACGGGTCGTTGATTTCTATGATTTTACGCAGACGGGAACAACTTAACATCTCATTCCATACAAACATTCAAACACAAACCCAATTCTCTCTACGCCAATTAAACCAGTATAACGATGTCGTATTCCTATAACTATTCCCTTAGTAATGTGTCTCCAAACGCGTCTTACGTCTCTGAAAGCGTTTTCGGACCCGAGGTTCAAGTTGGTGAGGAGGAGGTTAAATCCATGATTCGTTGTAATGACGGGAAGATGATGCCCGATCCGAACTAGGACTATGTAGATTAACAGAAGTCATTGTTCGTGCCACCAAGCTATCCCCAGTTTGCATATGGGACTTAGAATTCGCACGGAAAATGTGCTAAGGACTTCCAGGAAGGTGATAACGACTTCAAGGAAGCCGCTGACGACGAGGATGATGCTTATGAAGGTGGTGACATCAAAGCAGAACCTAACCCGGATGTTTCGTATGAAACCGATTAGGTGTGTTTATTTATTTACACTTGTACATATTTAGACTCGTATATATTTATATCCCCGTAAATAATTTTCGTTAAATAGGTTTTAGGGTTTGTTAGATTTAGACTAGTATATATAGAGGAAAGATCCGGTACAAATAGCTTTTTTGGTAAGAACTGTGAGAATCAAAGGAGGGTATTTTTTTATAATTTTTTTTTTCAAATTTTTTTTTTCCCCATATTGTTAAACATGTATTATAGTATTGAAAACTAAAAAAAAAAAAAAAAAAAAATTTGGTGTAGAGTAATTACGTGTAGAGTAATTACATAATTACTCTAATGTAAACTAATGTATTTACCTTAATGACGTAATTACACTAAAAAAATTTTTTTTTTTAATTTTTTTTTTGTATTATTCATCTAGAAAGAATGTTTAAGCACATGGAAAAAAAAATTCTAAAAAAAAAATAAATTTTTTTTACCCCCTTTGATTCTCACAGTTCTTACAAAAAAACTATATGTATTTGATCTTTACTCTATATTTTAGACTCTTATATACTTTTTGCCCGTACATATTTTGCCTTGCATATATTTTGCCCCTTATATTGTATAGATTTTAGTTATTTAAAATTTTGTTTTTTTTAATTATTTTTAATGTCGAGAAATTTAATTGTTAATACTTGAGAACCGTATTTATTTATTCTCCTATAAATTTTGACTAGACTTGTATACATCTTAGAATTTTTAAATAATTTAGACTCGTATAAATTTTAATTAGACTCATATATAAATTTTCAGATATCCGAGTCTGTTGAAAAGTTGAAACAATGGGTTTACGACAGCTCCCTTGATAGCGGTTACGTCATCGTGACCGGACGTACGATTTCAAAAGGCAAGGGGTTGTATGCAACGAAAGTTAAGATAAGGCTACAATGCGACCGTTGTGGCAAACACCGTAGTACGGCCAAAGTACGGGTTTCGGGTAGTAAAAAAGTTAACTGTCCTTTTGAACTGATAGGGAGACCAGGGTCTACTAGTTGGAAGTTGGAGATACCAACAACCGAACCCAGGAAATCCCACGAATAGCGACGCTATTAGTAGGGTCTGGGGAGGGTGGGATGTAGGCACACCTTACCCCCATCATTAGAGATAGAGAGGCTGCTTGGTTGGAAGATGGAGATAAAAAACTCAAATCATTACCACAAACCTTTTCAACATCTTGAGGGTCACGCGTTTGCTAGGAGGCTGACATCGAGCGAAGAAAAGTTAGTGAAAAGACTTTATTTTTAAAACATGGAGCCACCAAACATATATTTGGCTATAAGAGAACAAAACCCGAATAGTGTATGCATTCTACGAGACATACATAATACGATAAACAAAATTAAACACAAAATGTACGGCGAGCGAACTCCAATGCAGGAATTATTATTATTTTTATTATTATTGTTGTTGCTATTATTGGTGTTGTTATTATTATTATTTTTAAACAGATACTTGAGAGTATCATAGTTGAAAAGAAATTTACTTAATATACCCGACATAATCCCTCCACAAATGAGATTGAGGAGATTTTCTTTGTCCATCGTATTTCATACAATCTGTGGCGTGCATTCCCACATGTGCTGATGATCGACGCCACCTACAAAACAAATGATTATAAAATCCCGTTTATTCAAGTTGTGGGTGTGACATCGACAAATAAATCGTTTTGTATCGCTCATGCATTTATCTGTAAAGAAAAAACGGATAACTTCGTATGGGTCCTACGGAGGCTCAAAGACTTGTTGCGAAAGTGTATGGAGCTACGTGTAATAATTATAGATAGGGATCTAGCTTAATGAACGCATGCAGTAAAGTCTTCCCAAAAGCTTCGAAGTTGCTATGCAGGTGGCATATTCAACAAAATATTGCGAAGTACCATAAACAAGGATATACGGAAGAAGAATGGAAAATATTTTGGCGTCTTGTGCTCGACTGTGTAAATCTCCCACTCCAGAAATGTACGAGTACAACTTCGACCGGCTCTGTCAATGACTATGCGAGGACGGCCATTATGGTATTAATATATTATATTAGTTTACAAGCACGTATGCATACATACATATTTTCTTTATCGATATCCTTCTTTTATATTTTACAACTGTTTTTGAATATATGCATGAAGTTTGGCTCAAAGATTATAAAGAAAAGTTTGTGTCAGCATGGAGCCACACAAACTTAGGGGTGTAAATGACACGTAGCGGCTCGAGAGCTACCCGGAATCGGCTTGGTAAAAAGCCCGAACGAGCCGAGCCTTAACGAGCCCGAGCCCGAGCTCGAGCCTGAAATATGGCTCGTTTAGTTATCGAGCCCGAGCTCGAGCCCTAGATACAAAGCTCGATTGGGCTCGCGAGCCTAAACGAGCCCAAACATAATTATAAGTTATTTATATATCTCTTATAATTTATAGCCCACATCTCCAAAGCCCAAGTCCTTATTTCATAGGCCCATTTAATAACACTCGCGAGCCGAGCTTTTGCAATCTCGAGCCGAGCTTGAGCTCGTTTGAGATTGTTCTCAAATCACCTCGAGCCGAGTTGAGCCGAACTCGAGCTTTTGATTTTGCTAGCGAGCCGAGATCGAGCTCAAGATTGTAGGCTCGAACTGAGCCGAGCTCGGGCTGGCTCGTTTACACCCGTACACAAACTATACATTTGGTCAGAATACGACCAACAGAGTTGAGAGTCAACATGCAAAGTTTAAGAGGGCAATTAGGGGTCTCACAACTCGCTCCACAAACTTGTGATGGTTGTAGACCAAGTTATGGAGTCTCAGCGCATAGCGATAAACCACTCGTTTCAAGTCTATGACACCCAACAAATTCAGGTTAACATTTTACATACATTTACCATTGCACTTGGTTAACTTTTATATATTTAGTTTAATTTGGTGGAATTAAATTGGTTAAATATATGTGAAACGACATGAATAAACATGAACATATAATCCGGAAGATTATCGAGACATACATACGAATAACTGACCACGAACGTTGGTGAAACAATAAAACAAATAATTGTAGAATAACTTGTTTGATATTATTTGCAATTATATGCTTATCTGAATTTATTTGTGAACTTGTGTGCAATTCCTTGTACTCAAGCGAAACGCGTTACCGAACCCGTAATCGACACCTGACAAATCGAGAATGTATTCTAATTGTAAAATATTTGTATAAAATATTTTACGGACTACTTGTTATATATTGAGTCCTAACAACAGAACTAACAACTATGGAGTAAAATGTTTTGGAAATGAACTGGCCCAACAGCGGAGCCCAAAAGGCCCAGGTCTGATCCTGGAGGAGCCGTAGACCGCGGAGGCCTTGCCCTCTGGCCCGCGCTCCGCGAAGGAGTGTATGTCGTGGAAAACAAGTTTAGGATTTTAAAAACGTTTTTAACACCATTATTCACCAAAGCACAACCCTTAAACGACTTAACAGCCCCCATTAC
Organism: Ambrosia x helenae; assembly: GCA_030844895.1. Taxonomy (NCBI): domain Eukaryota; kingdom Viridiplantae; phylum Streptophyta; class Magnoliopsida; order Asterales; family Asteraceae; genus Ambrosia; species Ambrosia x helenae. The sequence continues at coordinate 48,711 of JAUTDX010001435.1, read as the reverse complement.
GAAAACACAACCCTCCTACCTCTGTTCTTCATCATTCTAAGGATTCTTGGAGCTTTAATCACGTTTTAATCATCCGAATGAAGAGCTTGAGGTCCATTATCAATCCCTTACTTGTTTTAATCCTTTTTTATTGTTACAATCATGTTTTTGTCCATAAACCCTAATGTCCAAATCTGATCTAAAATAGTTTTATCAATAACTAATGATTTATATGTGATTAACATGTTTATATGATGTATGTTAATGATGATTTGATTATGTTATAACATAAGATTCATGTTTATCATAAACACTTATTTTGATGAAACTTGACAAACCCTAGGTTGAGGATTATGATGTTAGATCTGACTATGATGAATTATATAATGATATTATGATAGTCTAGGAGGATTAACATGTGTTAGATGATTGATTAACGCTGTTTGATTCATTGTTCATAACCTGCCATTATAGGAAACTTTATTGATTTTAGAGTTGATGTTGATGATTGCTACATGATATGATGTATGTAATGTTATGAGATGATTATTAATGAATATCTAAGGTTATTAGAACATTGTTTCAGTAAAGATGAAACTTGATTCATGTACTTACTAAAAGTGGAAACTTGTGCATGTTATAAGTCTTTGGTGTTCATAACTTACTATATTGGGAAAGTTACATTAAGTACAAGTTGTAGGATGCATGGAATATGTTATATGACTTGTGATGATTCATGACATGTTAGAAGTAAGGAGTTTATGCGAACTTGAACTTGTGAACATATGTTATAAGTAACATGTTATGTGTTAACTATCATGATAGATGCTAGGAATTGCATGATTAGGGTAGATGATGTGATTCTAGGTCTATGTGGATTAATTAAACATGAAACATTAACAGGTCACCAACGGGTCGGCGGGTAAAACTTGGTCAAACCAAGTCAACCAAAGTCAAACTTGGTCAAACACTTTTACAAACTAGATCATTGATATGAGATCAATGGGTTATTTAGACAAACACAAACACTGGACAAACACTCATAGGTTGTTATAATATAGGTTTCCAGTTGTAGGATACTTATTTTATACACCGGTTTATTAGCACGCAAAGTTAAGGTGAGTTTCACGGCCTTTTTTACTATTTTTCTGTTGGGGGAGAAATATGCTTCACAAACACACGAACATTGTAGATCACATGTACTACTATATCACTTGTTTAATGTAGCGTAACTTTCGTTCTTAAGTCCTTACATTGTAAACCATAGTATGTGTAACATAGAGAGGAGATGTGAATAGATCTGTTGGGCCTGACAAGCCCCATCTGTATCAACTGGAGGTTGAGTAGGTACATATTGTCCTAAACAATCATCACCATTGAATAAGCGGTGGCGGAAGGCAAACAACTACCAACAGTCAGCAATGGTTTATGTACGCTTAGTAACTTCTTTAATATCTAGCTAGCATTGTGATAAAATTAGGTAACGGATGTGAGTTTATACGGATAAACAAACAAATGAATTTACTTACATTAAAACCTGTAAACTCACCAACTTAATTGTTGAAACACTTTAGCATGTTTTCTCAGGTCGCTAAAGGTATTGCTGCTAGGATGCACTTAGAGTCTCACTTGCATCATAAACATTATTTTTGGTTTTTTAAACGTTTATTTCATTATGTTTGGTTTTGGAAACTCGTACTGGTTTTATGAGACGTTACATGAACCATAGTTACTGCTTCCGCTGAACTATTAAACTTTGAACTTTGAAAACTTTTGGTTATTACGTATGATTTTGATAGCACATAGGGGTCGCTCATTCAACTATTCACATTGATCCTGGTATGTCATGCACCTAGCGCTAAAACCTCGCAGTGAGAATTTGATGGTGTGACAGATTGGTATCAGAACCAGTGGTTATAGTGAATCAGGAGTGCATTGTGAGTCTAGTCTATAACTGCTACACACACTAGATCAAACACTATAGTTACTCAAGAGTCGAGTACTGATACTTACATCACTGTCCAACACTGTTACATGCAACTCAACACAATAACACTCTTACATGTATAAATGTTTGAAATTTATATACAAATTTTTTGCAGCAACAAAATACTCAAACAAAAAAAACTTAACCTTACAAGAAAATGTTGTCATCATCATCCGCAAACTCTAGCCACTCATCGCCCAAACCAAACACGCCTAACCATTCCTTAGCTCGCTTACCAGCACCAGTTTCTTCCAGCACCAAGAGGCAATGTGCAGATACTACTAGCTTGCCAAGAAGGAACTATGAACCATTTGTCATTCGCTCTTACAACAACCCGAAGAGTTGGGATTGGTAACCAGACAAGATCAGGGATTGGGTTCGCGTCGGACGTGTCCCACCCCACTCCCATGCTCGCTAGAACAAACTGTGACTGCCATTGTAGGTCACCTAGATTTTGAGGTATATCAGATGAGGAGAGTGTGTAGAGCACTGACTTAAGTGGTTGAGCATGATTCAAAGGCTCTAGAAGACATTAGGAGGCTTTATGATGGGTTGGACATGATACAGAGAAGCCATAACCACTTGTACGTCGCCTTTAACTCTTTGGAGATCCAGGTGAATGCAATGCAAACCCAACTCACACGAACTACTAACAGAGCTGAACTAGCTTTGGCTACCGCTAATGAGGCCCTAGCTCTAGCAGCAGGACCAGAGGAGGAAGAAGAGGAAGATCTAGAGGAGGAATCAGTGGAGGCTCCTGAGGAAAATCCTAATGATGAGGAGGCGAATTCTGGCGTTTATCATGACACTGATTGACTTCCTTTTCCTTTCTTTTTGTATTTCGTATTTCATTCTTGTCATGAACATAGATTAAAACCTGCGAAATCACCAACTTAATTGTTGACACATTTTAGCATGTTTTCTCAGGTCGCTAAAGGTATTGCTACTAGGATACACTTGGAGTCTCACTTGAGTCACAAACATTATTTTGGGTTTTTCAAATGCTTACTTCATTATGTTTGGTCTTAGTAACTCGTACTGGTTTTACAAGACGTTGCATGAACTTTACTTACTGTTTCTGTTGAACTATTAAACTTTGAACTTTGAAAACTTTTGGTTATTACTTATGATTTTGATAGCATATAGAGGTTGTTCATTCGATTATTGACATTGATCCTGGTATGTCACGCGCCTCGCGGTAAAACCCCACAGTGAAAATTTGAGTTTGTGACAAAGTCAGTCGGTTACTTAAAATGGGGCACCATGACATACCGATGTTTGGGGAGCTACTCGATAATATTTCCCATGCAGCGATCGAGATGTTGCTCCTCGAGCTTAATAAGATAAAATATTTTAGGAAAACAAATAAGACTTGTGGCCACCAGCTTAGTACGAGTTGTGGATTGCCATGTGCATGTCGACTAGATTCGTATGAAAGAAGAGGCAACATCAATATTTTATTATTATTATTATTATTATTATTATTATTATTATTATTGTTATTATTATTATCATCATCATCATCATCATCATCATTATCATTAACTGCGAATTTTTAATATAGGTATAAAAATATCACTGTCCTAGATCGACGTCTTCTGGATACGACTTGCTTATGCGGAAGAAGTTGAAGAAAATGAGTGTCATTTCAGCGAGAAATGGATAAAGTCACAGAGCAACTAGATGCGCAACCACTGCAACTGAAAAAAAGTATGTTGTCGAAAGTAATGACGGTGGTAAATCTAAGCATGACTCACCATCAACTCCCGAGGTACAAAAATATACTCTTGGGTGGCCAACAACGAAAGAACAACAAAATAGGAGGATAAGACTGTGGTTGTTGTTGTTATTATTATTATTATTGTTATTATTATTATTATTATTATTATTATTATTATTATTATTATTATAAAAATTTTCCAATATAGGGGAAGCAACCATCGTGCGACGTAAACATATTCCACTGTTGGTGGGGGAAAGGTACAAACTAATGATGTATACATACAAACATACATGCATGCATGCATGGCATGCATACATACATACATGCATACATACCTACGTACGTACGTACATACGTACGTATTTACGTACATACACACATACATACATGCATGCATACATACATACATACATACATACATACATACATACATACATACATACATACATACATACATACATACATACATACATACATACATACATACATACATACATACACACACACACATAAACAATCTCCCTCTTTGGTAGTGACAGGTACAAAGTCGCCATTGACAGGTTTAAGAGATGGCTTCCATCTACATATCATGAATATATTTCAGGCATTCAAAATGTCCATTCGGACGGTAACTGTGGGTTCTTATCCGTAGCTGTTAGTTTAGGGTGGGAAGATGAGCAGTGGCACTTCGTCGCACATAACTTACGGAGGAAATGAAGGTTAACTGATGCTGTGTAGTTTCAAGTTTTAAATTTATAAACTAAAATGATAGTTTCTTAATGTTTTAAAACCCACACAATAGGCAGGTGAACCTATCGAGTGTAGAATAGAAATGAGCAAGTACCGAGTATCGAATCCAAGGGCACGATTTTTACTATTCAGCTTCTTAAAATCACTAAAAGAGTTTTAAATGCTTGAAAGAAAAGTAAAACAGAGATTTTAACCGTCAGAGAAAACAATATCAAAAGACAAGTGTTGCTTCGGGAGGTATGAGACAATAATAGAACTTTATTTAAGTTGTGTGTTTAAAACTAAGCTTTCCTCATTAGACTCTAAACGATTTATGTTCTTAAGTTATTGTGAGGGTCTTCCTTCCCGGTAAGCTCACCTCTCAACGATGAGAGAAGTATCACCCAAGATTGTGTTAACCCAACCCCAAAAGACACATCTCCCAAAGTTGCAATATTGACATTTAACTACTCTTTTCTTTTACGAATAGCTTGCCAATGGCCGTAGCGGCTAACAAACTACCACTTGATATGGTAAAGGCAACGCAACCTCCCACATACACTCATCCCCTACTTGAAATAACTAATTTTTCAAAAAGTGATTGCTTTATTTAGAAGCAAATAAAGACCGCTTAAATCTTACACGAATTCACCAATCTTTGGTTTGCGCCAAAGCCAACACATAGACCATGTAGCTAAGTCGTCCAACTAATCTTGGCTTATTACTAAGGCCAAGTATATAGACCGTACCGACCCTAAGTGAAGTTTTGCTAGTTAAGGATCAACCACAAAGTGTAAATGTTTCCATTCACAAATGGGCTAACCTCTACACGTGGAGTTAGGTTAGCTTACCAGTGCGCGGGTTTTTACACGCCACGTGTACACTCATAAGTCCTTCCACTTCCTACCAAAACACCCATAAGGCCAAATACTAAGTTGATTAATTAGTTAATTCATCAAACAAAAAAAGAGTAGAAGAAATTGTTATGAACACAAAACACCATTTTTAGTAAAAATAAACTATTTATTCCATACCAAGTTCAATCATCACCACGAAAACACCAAGAGAAATCTAGACTAGCATGGATGATACAACCAGCTCACAAGGGTTGATTTGAGTGGAAATCATAGAGAGGGTTGTATAGAGATTTCTTGGTGACTTGAGTCATTGTGGTGGTTTCTCTCTCGAATCAAGTGTTTATGGAGTCATCACAGGTTCCAAAGGCCACTTGAAAGACTAAAAAATAACAGAAGCTTTGTGTAGAAAGGAGAGAATGAGATAGGATAGGATGGGATGCCAAAGTGAGAAGTGGAAGTCTCTATTTATAGGCAAACTGGCAGGTCAAACATGGTTGTTCTTACGTGTTGGAATGCCCATGCAAAATATCTGGAGCAGTACAGAATCCTTGCGTGCAAGTTCTATCGAGTCAGTTGAGGAGCATGGTCGTGCTCAAATACCACGTGGCTAACCGTCTTGTCAGTTTTGATCGTTTCTGGAACATTCCGAGATGTGTTGACCTGAGCACGGTCGTGCTTAGTGATTGGCACGCCCGTGCTTGCTGACTTTTCTCCCCCGCTGACTTAAGAATGTTGACTTGTTGACAAGGGGCAGGTGCACGGTTGTGCATGACCAAAGCGTGGCCGTGCTGCATCTGCTACAACTTCTAAGTCTTCCATTCCTTGCCTTTTGTGCCGTTTTTTCTTCCCTTTTCACTCCTTGACATCAAAACCTGCAAATAGCACTAAGGAAAGATAAATCATGATAAAAACATGATTTTGGTGCAAAAGGGGGTGTTGTTAATGCATTTCATGTGTGTCTGTCGCTGTCGAATAGATAGGGTTGAGTCATAGCTGAATATTGTGTGTATGTGTTATAAAACATGAGATTGTGGTGATCTATAAGGGCATTTATGGATCCGATGCATTTGATATTATTGATTAGGCGAATGAGCTTATGTTTACATGAATGAACATTTTTGCTGCTCATTCATGTCTTCTTTGTATGAATGAACTCATTCGCACCTTTGATAGGGTGAATGATGTTTCAGCACCTGGGTCTATATAAAGCAATCTCATGTTTAGAATTAGTTAGATTTGGGAATTTGTGCTTTGAAAGTATTCTAGGGGAGATCATGCCCGATCTCCCCCAGACCCGAGATCGATGTTTAGCCTATTGATGACAGTGTTTGTAACAGTTCAGATGTAATATGATTATGCGATGACATGCTTTTCATCTATTTCCATTTTGTCTCCAATCCCCGTCTAAAACCAAGCTATAAACTAGATAAACGATCCTGTACACAATTTTACAAACTTGAAACCGTTCTCACAGGTGTAAACACACATGTAAAACATGTGTAAATCTCGGCACATCATTAACAGAGACCAGGGCGACAATTTTTAACTGTCATGATAGGAGTTGGTACTAAGACTTATATAAGTCACTAAATTGGAGGGAAGTGGGACCTGCGCTAGACAGATGTTAGATGAATATGCCCTCCACAGGATTGCTGATTGCTCAGAAATTTGGGGTGGCTGTTCCATTTTTATGTCTTGGTAACAATGGGACTTTCTTCCCTATGCTTGATGGTCCACACAATTTTTCTGAACATGTATTCATATCGTTGTTTTGGGTTAACTGCAACCATTTCATCGTTTTTAAGTTAGCAGAAGACTCTCCAATGCCAATACTGAATGGAACGTGGTGTCATTGGCGAGATGAACATGCAATGGAATAGGAGACGTTGTACAAAGATCGTCTACAAAAGGGTTAGACGTATGCGCCTAGAAGAAAATCCAGTGAAAATGAGTATAGTAACTTGTTATAGCTTATCGTATATAACCATTTTATCAAGTATACTGAATTATTAAGTGAAAAAAAATGTTGTTTATGCTATTTTACATTTATTATAAGAAATGAATTTTTTTTTTAATAAAAACCACAAATATCATGCTTAAAACTAATAAACTACACTTATAAAATAAAAAGTTAATGAATTCTACTAGGTTGTAGAGTACCCAATATCCATATATTGAAACTCGATAGACCGCGGAGCTCTTCACGGGTTGTAGAAGATGGCTTCTCCACAAGCCGTGGAGATCACCAAGGCTCGTATCTTTCTGTTATTATTATTATTATTACTATTATTATTAATACATGGTCGTATTTGGGGAACCACCACATTTGAATCTCCATAATTTGGGGAATTAATAGGTTTCTGTTATATATATTTTTTTCAAATAGGGATTCCATCAAACTGGTAGCCCAAATGGTCTCCATTTTTCCCATAAGACTGTTGTGTGTGTCGTTGTAATAGACCCAAGTTCGATCCCAAGCAAAAGCCTTTTTAATTTTTATATAAACGGCCCGTGGAGACCTTAGTAAAATCCAATAGCTTTTATGAAAAGCTATTGGATTTTATTAAAAAAATAATAAAAAAAAAAACTGAACAAAAAGAGGGCTGGTTTTTGATTTATTTTTCATCTTTCATTTTCCATTACAATCATCACCACTACCACTATCAAACATCATCACCACCATCATTGAACATCATCACCACCATCAAACATCATCACCACCACCACCACCACCAACCTCACCACCACCGAACATCATCACCACCACAGAAACCCTTTCCACTGGCTCGGTTGAATGAACTCCACCGAGATTTTAAGGCATCTAAGGCTCGATTGACTCTCTCTCTCTCTCTTTGTGTGTGTTCGTTTCATGTAAGTTCTTTTTTTCGTTTTTTCATTTATGGTGATGACTGTAGGGATAAGCGGAGGTGGTGCTGTGGTGGTGGTCGTGGGGTTGGTGGGGGTGGTGCTACGGTGGTGGTCGTGGGGGTGAGTGGTGGTGGTGCTATGGTGGTGGTCGTGGGGGTGGGTGTGGTGTTGTGGGGTGGGTGGGGTAGGTGGTGGGTAAAAAGGCCACCTCTACTTGGGCATATTCTAACGGCGGTAGAGGTTTCCTGCTTCCACGAACCTCCGACTCGTGCAGTGAGGTTGCCTGCTTCCACGAACCTCTGACTCGAGCATATTCTAACGACGATGACTGAGCAGGGGCGGTGGATTGACCGGGTGGAGGCTTGTGTGACGTGGTTGATAGAGAGTGAGGTTGAGAGGCAATAGGCAACGGGTTTACTGCCGCGTGAGCCACCGCCTATTGGTCGGGATGCGCCGTCTAGCAGTTAGGCCGGTCTGTCTCAGAGGCAGGAAGTGTAGAGGTTTTGATATATGTATGTTTTAGTTGTTATTATTATTGTACCATGTCACACCCCGCCAAGGCGGAAATGTGAGGTGCAACTTCGAATTGTTTCCAAGCACAAAGGTCACGCAAGCATCGATTTATTTAAAAGAGGGACATCCATAAGACAACATAGATTTACAAAACATTAAGTTAATCTGTCTTGAATAAAACCATTGTATGAAATTATTAATGACTAAAACAATACAACAACGGCCCAAAAGATGGTATCCCATGATGCTCACACGCGACCCCCCAAGTTCCATGCTCCATGCTAGTAACCTGAAAAACATGCATGTAAAAATATAGGTCAACACAAAGTTGGTAAGTTCACGGGTTTTATGTAAATGGACATGTAATCCAAAACCAACTAAATTACTGCCTAGCTAGGCAATAATTAATATGTGATATGACATGAGCCCATAACCAAACCTTGACATGTTGTGCCTCGGCCATTGTACACTTAAGACAATGAATAAATGTGAAATACTAGCACTCTTTTGATATCTGTCATCCGGTTAGAGCGACTGACCAAAAGTGGGGGTGTCAACCCAATAGATTTATTCCAGTGTTTCATGGCTAAGTCCATAGCTAATGGGTATGGTGTGATGTATGAGACGAGGGCTTAATGGATCCTGAACCTTAATGTCTCATGTTCACATAATAGTCATGTATGTAACTGAAAACTGTATGCATGTTTTCCCCTGGAAAAAATGTAAAACAATAAAAAGGGGCCGTGAAAACCTCACCTTGTGGGTGTGTCTGGAAATGAACTAATGAGCCTGGAGCTAGAGAGATCGACCTATGTGTATGTAAAAAATACATTTTAGGTCTATGTTACTTGTATTGTCTACAAGTTGTCCTCTTATTATGTTTGTCCTTGTAACTTAATCCTTTAAGTTAGGTGTGTCTTTGTTGTAAAGATTTGTGTACTTAACATCTTGTTTACCAAAAGATACAATGTTTATCTTTTGAATGGTACAATATTAGGGTTTCTAGGTGTAACTTTACCCATAGTGTGAACTTCATGTTTGGTGTGGCAAGATTCACCATCTTTATGTAAACTAGTGACCTTGGTAACAAGAAAGTATTATCTCTTGGGAAAACATCACTTTTACTTGTAAAAGCATGTGTTTTTATACACTTTTGATGGTGTAGGTGTTCATGTGTTGTAGGTTTTACAACTTTTATCTTGACATGTGTATAGATCCATAATATTTAAGTATTTATAACTTATTATTTCATAAGTCTAGTAACCTTTGTGAAAGTAATAACATTCCATGTCAAAAATATAATTTTTCTTGAAAACATATGCACTTTAGTAAGCTTTGTTATAGATCTAAACTTGTCACACATGACTAACAACTTATCAACACTATGTCTTATGTTAGTGAGTTTAGAAAACATACGAATTTTCCTTATGAAACTTTCGGCCATTATGAATATATATACATATATATGTTTCGGCCCATAGGGTGTGTAAATACATACATTTTCCAACTAACATAAGGTATTTTAAGTCATGAGTTTACTTAATTTTCATGGTTTTAGTTACAACACACTAGTGAACAACTTGGTGTAAGTAAGAAAATGTAGTTAATAAAAACATAAGTTTAAAAATAAGATTATACCTCCTAGTTTCTAAGAAATGAGGGAGTTAGGGACCTTGTACACCTTGGTTATGCTCCTTATACCCCTAAGAGTCCCTTGAAAGTGGTGGTCTTTGGTTGTGGGTCGAGTGGTGATGGTGGTGTCGAGTGGTCGTGAGGACCGAAGGTGGTGATTTCGGTGGTGGTGACGGAGCCGAGAGGGAGAGAAGGAGAGATAGAGAGGTGTGTCGTGATTTTGTGGTGCACTCAAGTCTCCTACCTTGACCCTTATATACTAGATGTTTTGGCAGGGTTGGATTCCTTCACTAAAGCCTAAGGAAAGCATCTTTCCATTTTGGGTGTAAGATCTTGTAAAGGTGATTTTGGTTAGATTATGGGAGGATTATGGACATGATGGGTGCATGCTTTCTTGGTTAATGGGGGCCGAGAATTGGGATTAGTGTTGAGGGTTTAGGCTTAGTCAACTCAGTTAGAAGTGATGTATGATAATCATAATTCTTGCTAGATTAGGAAGTCCTAGGATTGATTTGGTAGGATCATGATCTTTGGTGTCTGGAAGGCGTTGGATGACAATAGTGGTAAGTCAATGTTTCTAGAATGATGTGGTGACAAGATTACTTACAATTTTAATGAAAGATCTAGGAATGTGATGGAATGACTAGTGCATGAGTGAAAGACCCAAACACTACACACATGTATGAATGTTTGTCATGTATATATATGTATGTATGTATGTATGTGTAGGATAGTTATTTTTGGTAAGTCAACTATTATGGGATGGATAAGTAGTAAAGTGTTTGGCTAATTAAGGTGAAATCTAAGTGATTTGAGGTGATGGTTCATTAATGTATAAGAGTATAATCTTTGAGAACCACAATCACACACACATATATATATATGTGCCGTCGTGTGTATGTATGTATGTGTATATATGTATATTTTTTTGAACATTTTAATACACATCTTATATAAATACTTTGTTACATATTATAATTAGATGTTAAGAATGGTCTTTGCACAAGTCCATGTGATACAAAATAATATATAATTGTGTGCACATTATATACTTTTTAACTAGTTGTATTACAGTCGTTTATGGACATTGTGTTCGGATTATCCTTGTGTATGAACATTGTTTGTTTTTGTTCTTGATTGGATCATAATTGTAGTATTATGTTCAATTCTATGAATTCCCAAACTAGAGTTTTGGTGTGATCTCTCTATAGCTCATGATAAACTATTCGACTAGTTATGAAATTGTATCAACTAATGCGCTTAATGCTAAACTGTAAGCACCGAGATTAATTTGTTGGAACCCTGTATGGCCAAATTGTACTGAAACATGTAATATGGAATGTCATGCACAATGTATATGTGTAGCTAGTGTACAGGTATGACCTGTGATTTCGACGGGTGTCACATACGAACATCTTAATTATATAAACGTTTGTATATTATGGTTTATTTGGTTTGATTATTGTTTATATCTCGTGGTTATTATGTTTATCTTTTGGTTTTATTATTCATATCTTATGGTTTGTTTTGTTTGATTAAATAAACGTTTATGTTTACGCAACGATAACCAAAACATTTTATAATTCTAGTTATTTTTAAAAACAACATTTACAAATATATATATATATATATATATATATAATATTTACTAAAAATCCCCATTTTATGATTATATTTATTTTTAAAACAATATTTACAAAAAAATCAACATTTTACATAAATAGTAAAATCTCAAATAACATCCTTTTTCACCTCTCTAACCAATCCCAAACACCTCTGTACATCGCTTTTCATATTTCTAACCCGTCTAAAACACCCACACATCTCTTTTTTCACATCTCTCCCTCATCCTAATGATTGTCAATCATTGGCACATCTATCTATGGGTCGTATAGTACTCCACGGCACGTGGATAGACCATCTACGGGCCGTGGAGAGCTCTACGACACATGAAAGGATGTGAAAATAAATTGAGGGAAAGTGTAGATAACCGGAGCCCTTTTCATTTATCAATCTATCTTCGTGAGCCAAACATTTGTTTTAGTTAATCGAGTAATGAACATGTTAAGACGATTCCACAACCAAGTTTTGGTTTTCTAGCACCATAAATGTGTTACACGAGACATTCACATAAACACAACATCTCTCATGCATGAGGGTGGAAGGAGTCGTCACAATCCTCCCCGTTTTCTTTGTGTAACATGTCAGCAAAACATCACTTTTTTACCCACTTTTTTTCTGGTTTTCCTTAGATTGTGCGGTGTCATTCCAGATTTCGCAAAACTAATTTATTCTATTTTAATTTAAGTTTTTATATATAAAAATTTAACTAAAAATAAACCAAATTTTAATATATTTCAATTAATGTAGTTGAAGGTTCTAATAGTTTCAAAATATAAACTAAAAATAAACATTTTAATGTATTTGAAATATTGTAGTATAATGGTTTTATAAAAAAAACTTTATGGTTTACGTGAATCAAAATCAAACAATAAGTTTTTTGTTTTAAAAAGAAAAAAACCACCAAAGCAACTTCATCTTGTTCCTCAAGCAACACACAAAAAGGTAAATCAGGAATAATGCTTTAATCTACCTGCACAAACAACACACACTACAAAAAACTTGGGATGAGCTCGGCACAGTATCGGTACCAACCGATACCAATCCCGAAAACTCCCAAAACCCAATGCCGGTACCGATACCGAAAACATACGGTACGGTAAGGTAAAATACCAATACCATATTGATCCCGTATCGAAACCAAAAATACCAAAACCAAAAACCTCAAAATGTGAGTACCGATAACGTTACCGAACACCCTCGGTTTGGTACGAGATCAGTACGGGATCGATTTGGGATCAGTATCAGTTTGGTATTCGGTGCAATATGCTCATCCCTACAAACAACACACACTACAAACACACACACACACACATAAAAAAACACATAAACCGTCTCCACAATTTTCAGTGCTAATTCCTCGGTTTATGGGGAAAACCCAAGTTGGAGGAGCAACATTCCATCCAGCCTGAGAAGCCTTTGAATGTGAGCAACATTTTCACAATACAATGGCCAATCATAATTTTCACGTACACGTCTCTTTTTAGTATTTTTTTATTATATTACTAGTTTATATCCCGGGATGAAAAATCTAATACGACATGATAAAATCTTCAATATATGATTTGCAAAATGTTATGAAATTTTGAAAAGTGAGTTTCTTATAATCTATTTGAAGATCACTAGAAGTAACCATTTTTGTATATTTCTATAGTGTTGTAATTTAAGCAACAAAAGTAAAGATTTGAATAACTAATGCAACAATTTTCAAGAAAACACTTAAATATATGGTTATAGGTAAATATTTCATACCGGATCATGATCAAGATTTGGATCAAGGCTCTTGTTGAGCAACCATGTATTCTGCGTCGACAAGAACCTTTTCCCGTTTAGCCAAGTCGATATCTTCGTCACCCATCATCTTCACCAACTGCTCGAACCCAACTTCAGGTTTCCACCCAAGAACTTTTCCAGCCTTGCTCGAATCGCCTTTTAAATTATTCACCTCCGTAGGCCTAAAATATTTTTTTCGATCTCAACATGATCTTTCCGGATCAACCCACGCACCCAAACACCTTTTCAAGAAACTCCTCTACTGTGTGTGATTCCTCAATTGCCACCATGTAGTTGTCTGGATTGTCTTGATGTAGCATAAACCACATTGCCACTACGTAGTCCCCTTCAAATACCCAGTCTCTTGAAGCCTGCAGATTCCCTAAAAATAGGTTGCTCTGCAGACTGATCTTGATCTAGCCAACTACCCTTGTGATCTTCTTGGTCACAAAGTTTTCACCTATTCGAGGCGATTAATGGTTGAAGAGAATACCATTGCACGCAAAGATATCGTATGCTTCCCGATAATTGACTGTATAGTGTATACCTGTATACTAAACAGTTCTTTAATCTTTAACCCTCTGAACTTAGAAACATACACAATTAGATCTATGAATCAATTTCTAACCATGGCTACCAATGGCTAGATGTAAATACAATATTTATAGCAAAAAGACGTTTGACCTATAAACCTGATGTGTTATTGTGAATTTCTTTATTGATGAACAGAGTATATAAAATGGATAGAAGTATGTAATAGACTATCAAAACTATCATAAACCTCATCACATGATGCAAAAAAATCTTGTCCATCAGATGAATGTGTGCACATTCAACAAAGAACCATAAAGCACTTTATCTTAAAAACACATTTCAACACCTTACAACAACCACTAAAGACTAATATATGCTTATGTTTAGTACTATGACAACTGTAGCTCTATAGTTGAGTGGGACCACTTGTCTTAACTTTAGATGCATCTAAAGGGAACATGTTGTTAGCTGCCAATCTCACCTTCATTTGTTCTGACTGAGTTTCTTTGTGAACAATTGAACAACAGTTATCATCAAATATCAAGGCATAGCCTTTCCTCATCAACTGCCAAACACTCATCAAATTGTAATCAAGATTAGGTGCATAATAAACATCATCTAAATATTTAAATGTACCATCATTCATCTTGATTTTGATTATTCCTTTCCCTTCCACATCTAGGTTCTTCTTGTCTCCAAGTTTCACAGCCAACTTGAAGGTTTCATCTAAGTTGTGAAGCTACTTTTGACAATAGTCATGTGATTTGAGCATCCAGAGTCTATGAACCATAGACTTGGATTTTCTGATTCACATGAACTCAATGCCATGAACAGCTATGGAGTCTCATCATCAGCGCTTTGATCTTCTTCTGTTCCAGTAGCTACCCTTGGTTGACCTTGTCCGTCTTCATTATACCAACATTCTCTTTTTACATGACCAAACTGATTGCATAAGTAGACCTTTGTTTCTTTCTTCATTTATTCTTCCCCGGCCTCTACCTCTATTATATCCATGTCTACGATCTCTTCCAGATTGATCATTATTGAATCTTCTGTTAGACTGCATGACTTATAAAGCCTGTTCATCAGATTTTTCTTTATCACTTGTTTTGCTTTCACTAGATTTAAAATTCATTCTTTCTTCTTGGGATTGTAGAGATCCCATTAACTTCACAAGAGTTAATCGACTCAAATCATATGCCACTTATATAGAAGGCACCACATAATCGAATTTAGCTGTTAAACTTTTCAACATTTTTCAACTATTTTCTGATCGGGTACATCCTCTCCATAGGATCATTGTTGACTCACAATTGCCATTACCCGAGAGAAGTAGTCCCCAACAACCTCTCCTTCTTTCATGTTTAAATTTTCAAACTCCCTTCTTAAATGTTGGAGTTTCACCGACTGCACTTGAGTTTCCCCTTGAAATTCCATTTTAAGGATCTCCCAGGTTTCCTGAGATGAATTAGCAATAGCAATTCGTGAAAACAAGGTGTCATGAACACCTTGTTGTATCATAAGCATAACCTGGGTATCCTTCTTCAATTTTCTTGTGTTGACCTCTAGATTCTCCCCATGATCATTTACCCTAAGGTTTACAATGCCCCACAAATCCTTGGATCTCAGAATGGTTCTCATCCTCACACTCTAATGTTCATAGACATCGCCCTTAAACACTGGAATGGAGCTGAGGCTTGAGTTGTTTGGATTCGTAGTTTCAGCCATTGATCAGCAACAAATGCACTTATACAGCAGCTCTGATACCACGTGTTGGTATTGAGCAAATATAATTCACTTCTCATAAATGATGAAAACTCACAAATCAACACTGATTCGCTAATATTATTGATAGTAATTGAGAGAGTACATAGAAAATGAAATGCAACATTGATCACTTAAATAGCAAAAACACAAACGGCCATAAACTAATACCTATGATCAGCCACAGGACTTGGAATAATCTAACAACTTTGGCAACTGCCTTATTCAAACTTGAACTTTAAACTTGACCCATGTGCATGCATGAAAACCGATAATTGAGCTACATTTCAACACTTTATACGCAAACTTGCAACCACATCATGAGGGATCGGTTCCTGAATCTAAAATTATGAAAAAAAAGGCTTAGAAGATGCTATGGATGAGAAAAAGTTCAAGGGAGGCTTGGAAGATTAATTAAAGATCAAATGCCTAACCATTTGGTTAGTGTATGCACTTGTTGTTCGATTTGGGTCTCTTTAGTTTTTAGTTAACTTTGTCTTTATGAATATGCCTGGATCTAAGTATTGTTTGCTTTTCATACTTATGTTTGGCTAGGATGTTTAATTGGATGTATGTTATTCTTATTTTAGTTTGATTGTATGGATTGATTCACTTATGTTAGTTTTATTTTAGTAATGTTTGTTGCTTTAGGTTTATAACGTGTATGATTACATGTTAGTTTTGGTTTTGGTTATGAGTTGTGTGGTTGTTTCGATCTTTCTATGAAGTTATACATGTTAGATTCTATTTATAATAATTGGGTTAAAATGTCGATTGTTTATCTGATGCTTGAAATCTTACCTAGTTAATTGATAAATTGATAACATAACTCACAAAATGTGTGGGGCTACTACTTATAAAATAAATCTTAATAATAGGATTTAGGATTAATTAGGGGTAGAAATGTTTAATGGATTACAGATTATAAATTTCAAGATTCTCTATAACATGCCTAGAAATGGTTAAAGATATTTTACTTAATTTAGTATGATGTTAGTAAATACAATTATGTTTAAAGGTAGAAATATAAGCATGAAGCTAGCTTTAAGGATTCAATGTTTTAAAAAATTAAGCACAAAGTCATATTGGGAAAAAGATAAATCCCTTCAATTGGATAGAGGTGGAGGATATCTTAGCTGTAACTTTGGCAAAAATCTTAAAAGGTGTAAAATTATTTTACAACTAACTTCATTTACAACACCGACCGCAACATAAGCATCATGTGTTCAAGAGGAAAAATTGAAGTCATGTGTTTTACACAATGGTCATGTGTTTGGAGGATGAATTGAAGTCATGTGTTTTACACAATGGTCGTATGCTAGAAAGGAATAATTAAAGTCATGTGTTTTGATCAAATTTTCGAAGACATTATTGTCTCATCTGTTTTATTTCATATGGAATGTGCATACACATGTTATTTATGTAAGGCTTTTTAAATATGAAACATGTATACATGCACGTCGCTATATGTTGTTGGAAAATGCTCTTGTGCATGTTGCTACCTATAGCAAAATGTGTCATTGGAATCTTACAAAAGAGGGAAGATGAGAGATTAAATATTAGGATTAAAGAAAAATAGAACAAAATGTTATCTTATAATGAGAATCACACTAACTAATTGGAGAAAACATGAATTAATCGTTTAAGATCGCAATGTCATTAACCATTAAATATTAAGATTAAACAAAAATAGAACAAATTGTTATCTAAACATTATAATATATTAAGAAACACTAAATATTTAGAATATGTATATATATGAGGATGATAAATTAAAAACCCTTTTTATTAAGGAAATCATGGAAACTCATGGTACAAATCTTTTTATTTGAAAAAATTACGTGATTTAACATACATGTTTTCAAGCTTGAGTAAAAAAAAAAGAATAAATAAAAAATTAAAAAAAGCGCTTCAAAAACTAGCCGTTACAAGTATGTTACAACAAAGTTACAATTTTTTTTTTAAAACTAGTCGGCGCTTTTTTAATTTTTTAACTTAAAATGCTTAAAACATGTTTGTTACATCGTGTGATTTTTGCAAAAAAAAAATGCTTTGAAACATGAGTTTTCACAGGTTTCCTTTATTTAAGTCGGTTATATATAAACATGCTAAGGATAGAAAAGAAACATCATTTATTTAAGGAAACCTAATAAACATAATCCTACCTATTCATTTAATTTTATCTATGACTACCATTTTTTTTTTGAGAATTTTATATAAACTAGGTGGAGTTTTCATTTAAATTAATTGAGTAAAAGGACAAATTAGAGCAATGAGGTCAATTGCTTTGATAAAGAAAACATTTTCAAAAGTTGAAAAATCACATCAATCACATCATCTCTCTTTTACTTTATTTTACATTGTCTTATAAAATATTAGACTTACTGTTACATATGTTAGAGATGTATTATTACATACATTAAAATCGTGACACAAAATATGACCTCATATGAGACGTATTATTACATAAGCTAAAATCATGACACAAACCTGACCTCACATGAGACATATTATTACATACGTTTAAATTCCAACATCATAAGAGACTTGTGTGACAAAATAGAAAGACGCATAAAATGTATAAATTTATAAAAAAGTCATTACAAATCAACAGTAAACATAACAAAGTGTTTCATACAAATTTATTTAATTAAAAAATGATTAAAAAAAGTGATTACATTCAATAATAAACCTAACAAAAGCATTACACACAAATATAATTTTTTAAAATTATTGAAAAAAACCATCATAACAAAAAAAATATCTAAGTATGCTTCATTATTGATAATAAACATCATCCTTAATACAAAAATCTCTTTACCTAAGAAGAAAACAAGTTCACCGATTTACATATTCGAACGTTTAGCATATGTAGCTGAGTTGTCAAAACTATAAAACTTAACCTAAGGGAAGGTCATAAAAGTGCATAGATGTATCACATATGCAAATTAGTTTAGTTGTAACACATTAAATAGATGTAACATGCATTCCATTCATGATACAATCAACTTTTGTTTTGATTAACATGTGTAACTATTGTTGAAAGTAACATGTGTAACTTATGCAAGGCTGGCTCAACATTCTTTGAGACCTAAATCGAACTACATATGGTGTAACATTACATGAAAAAGGCCTTTCTTGACACGCATTGCGTGTCAAGAAAGAGGTCTGATGACAAGAAAAATAATGTCAACGAAGGCGGTGTTATAAATTTAATATGACATATTTTCTTGTCAAAAATTGGTCTCTGCCCCAACACATATCTAGTGAGAAACATTAAATCTAGTGAGAAACATCAAATGTTTTGATAGTAATATGTCTCCCTTCTATCATTACGGTGCATGTTCAATTATACAATATACAAGTATGGAAATAGATAGGAGAATCTTAGTCTTCTGTTAAAAGTAAATAAATAAAGGGAAAATCAGGAAAATGGCCCGTTGACCAAGTGAGTTACCAAAATGGCCCCCTCCCGTCTCTTTGGAGAGATGGGTCAGCAAGTTCGAGGCACCCAAAGCCTCTCCTAAGAGATTTCCCGTAAGGTTCAATAGCTATGTGACACGTGTCCATTTACCTTGGAAGACGTGCACAATTATTATTATTAAATTAATACCAATTTTCTTGGCTTTTCACAATTGTTAAATACCAATTGACACGTTTTATTATTATTAAATTAAATATCTCTCACTCTTTCTCTCTCCTCACTCTCTCTCTCTCCCTTTAATTCTCTCTCCTAGCTTTTAATAGTCAAACTTGGGAGGAAGTTGAAGTGATTAATTATCACAAATCACAACATCAGTTCAAGTCGTCTCCGACTTGAACAACCCCTTTCCTCTCCATCACCACCACCACCATCACCACCACACTGGAAAACGTACATATCGGGGTACTGGAGACGGGTGTGAAGAGTCGGGGCACTGGAGACGCCACCATCACCGGAGACGCGACCACCACCGGAGACGCGACCACCACCGGAGACGTCACCGGAAAAAAAAACACAGAGACGCCACCACCAGAGACGTCACCAGTGAGACGTCACCGGAGATGTCTCTAGAGAAACCCATCGGAAAATTCATTAGAGACATCTCGCAGGTGAGACGTCACCGGAGACGTCTGGCAGGTGGGAGAGACACGTGTCGTCACCTAAGTTGTCCAAACAGGAAACGTCTCTGGAGATGTCTAAGACGTCTTGAAATGTATGACCCGTCTCTTCAAAGAGACGGGAGATGGCTATTTTCGTAAACCACTTAATTAAAGGACTATTTTCGTGATTATCCCATAAATAAATGAATTCATAAGTTAGTAATCACTTTTTGGGTATAGACGTATGGTAATTGATTTTTTTTTTATTTGACTCAACCCCCAACCTAACCTTTGCTACTATACAAATTCCACATGAAATCGGCTATTTGGCTCATTCGTGTAATTAAGAATCTCATTTCCACTGATTTTAGGTTCGAGTAATTAAGGTCTTCGAAGGTGACAGAGGGTGGTGGCGGCATCCAGGTCTCACCTTTGTCCTCTGATTTCTTTTCCTTATTCATTGCTCACTTGTTTTTTTTTTCTTTGATAAATTGCTTTAAATCTTTATAAATTTTATCGTTTTAGGTTTTTTATAAATATTATGTTCTCATGCAAAATTATTTTGTTTTTTTTTTCTTTGATAAATTGCCGTAAGGCATGCTTGGACAAATACGGGGAACACGCGGTTCACTGTAAGGAGTTGCCTGGCTTCAAATATAGGCATGACTGGGTCCGAGACGTTCTTTGAGACATTTTAAGAAGGGCTGGGATCTCAGCCAAGAAAGAGGCTCCCGTGAATTTCCTCTCGGACCCCGCAGAGGGGAGATCCACCATACGTCCAGCAGACCTGCTTGTCTTTGGGTGGGCCGGGGGGAAACACGCTTGTGTCGATCTAACAGGTGTATCTCCTCTGGTTGGTTTGAGGGATACTGGTTTTGTAGCAGGGCAAGCGGTGCGAAAAGCAGAGGCGAAGAAAATTGAGAAGCATGCTAAAGCCTGTGAGGAGAACCAACACGTTTTCGTACCCCTGGCATTTGATTTCTTTGGCTCCTTGGCAACGGAAGCAATCCGTTTCCTGACCAGAGTCCAACGGGTTATTCATAGCAGTGTCTCGGCTCCGGGGGGGGGGGGGGCAGGGGTTCGTTTTTAGTAGGTTAGGGTTTGCTGTCCAGAAAGGGGTGGCGGCGCAACTTGTTGCCCGGCTACCCGCTATCTTGATGTAATTTTTCACGTTTTTTATTGAATAATAAAAGATTCTTCTTTTAGCTAAAAAAAAAAAAAAAATCGAAGAACAAAAAACATGTTTCTTCTTGGAAAGTGAAATGAATATAAATGTATGTAAATAACGAGCGTCTAAGCTAATTATGTTCTTTTACAAAGTAGTGTGGCAACAATTTTGTGAGATGACTGACAAATAAATGTGACAGAAATAATGATAATTGTTAAGATACAATACACATTACGTTAGGGTATTTGTTTTGCTGCATCTAATCCGTTCCTTTGGCGAGTTGAGGCAGAGGAAGTGCAAGTATTAAAGGGGGTGTTTTGTTAAAAGTGTTCTAGTAAGTTATCGAGTTACTCCAGCGTAGTTCCGAGTTGATGTGAAGGCCTTGGTGATAGAAATGTGGCTAAAATCATTGCGAAGTTTAGAATCTCTCACATCTTTTAATCCTAGCTTGAAGCGTTCCCAGGTTTCGGTATTTTGCTTTGGATGTTTTTTGCATTTGTAGTCGTATGGCGAGTTTAGATAATTGTATCTTTTAGTTCCTTATGTTCGATTTCTAACCTCTGGTTAGGAATTTTGATTATGTACTTGTGTTTTTTGTCGTGGAATAAAAGTTATCTCCTTCTCCGTTAAAAAAAAAAAAACGTTAGGGTATTTGTTGATTTACATTTATAATTATATCCATCTTTGTTCTCGGGTTAATAATGACATGATACAAAATATATGGAATTGGAAATTTTAAAATCAATTTGATTTATTAATATTTGTCTCTAATGCGTTCAAAAATACATTAGAAAACATCGTTTCAAGTGTATTTAATAAATACCTGGTAAATTGTTTTATTTAAAAACTTCAGATATTGTTTTAATATCTAACTTTTTGTAAGAACTTATATATTATCTTTATATATAAAAAAACAAAATTGAAGAAAGACATTGTATTTGGTGTGAACCAAATTGTTTCTTGGCACTCAATTTTGGCCTATAATACATTGAGCCGTTTTATCACGACCACAAATAAACATTGTTGGTTGTAAACTGAGGAGAACTTATAGACAAAACCTCTAGAATCCAAACTGAAAGTTCCTTGAAATTTCAAAGCGAAAAGAAACCGAATGCCGTACACGATGTCTCTCAAGAGGTCGTTGTCGATGGCCGATCGACATGAGCAAAAGCCAATCATTTGAACGCGTACGGAAGAGTCGTTAAAAATGTGTAAACCTCGTATGGTTGGCCTCAATTGGTTGAGAAGCTCACACCCTACTAGTAAAAATAAATCTACATTTGTCTAGATGATGTAGGAGATACATATTTCATGGGTTCATGGATTCCTTAGTAAAAACGTGTGGGACATCCTATAGAATGGTTTACAACCAAAAAAAATCAAGTTTTAATCAACTGCGATTCTAAGTTGTAATACTCTTATACTCCACGTCTCTGTTGGTTTCAGGCCTCAAGATCACTCAAACAAGCACTCACAATATTATACAAGTAGAGAATGTTATGTATTTTATAAACTTGCTGCACTTTATTTAATGAAATGACATGCCTTAAATAGGCTAAACATCCAACGTACAAATGAAAAGTTCAAAACTACTTTGCTGAACATTTGCTACCTATCCCTAAGACTCGGACAAAACAACCAACTACAAAACAAACTCTCTAAACTTGCATACTAAATCAACTAAGACTTACTGTGCATGTGCCCAACACATGACTTTTATTATTTGACCCATTTTAGTCAAGATTAACCAAACATTCACCCCCTTAATCTTGACCCGTTCCGTCTTTCTACATTCTCGTTACTTGCTTGCTTCTTCCTAAATCACTTGCTTGGCTGTTTTCTTACTCAACCTTTATAGCAGCCCGCACTCCTCTGTCATTTAATATTGTTTTGTTACTGATTCAGCACACTAACAGCCCCGAAACAACATGAAAATGTCATCACGTATCGAGTCTAGCTATTATGCCAACGAGATCTCTACTATTCAGAGTAGTCTTACCATTGTCCGTGCTAAAGCCTTCCTCCAAGGAAAAGAAGCCCTCAACAACCAGGAAACCAAGAAGCGAATCGAGGAAGCTGGAGGAACAACCTCCCTCCCTCAAAGAAGCCTCACTTCCAGTCCTTCGTCGAAAGAAGACCTCCGCATAGGTCCTTCGACCGACGAAGGAACGGAGACAAAAGAAGATCCCCTTAATATCATAAGTATGAAAAGAAAGAAAAGCAAGTCTTCACCATCTTGACAAAAACCCTTCAAGAGATCCTCCCACCGAGGAAGCCAAGTATAGTTTTTGGCCCCCAAGGCCTCTTTCGAAGTTAGCAAGTAAAAATGATACTGACAAGTTCTGTGCTTTCCACAATGACACCGTTCATCACACAAACGATTGCTTCCAACTCAGATAAGGAAAGTGGAGGCTGTTAAGTCAGGTGAGCTTGCTCACTTGATCAAAGATATTCATGTAGGTCCCTGTCCTTGAGATCTTTACGCAAACAATCAAACTAAAAATGAACAATAGATGCAGAATGCCTAGTACTCGTGGATACCACACAAAGATATTCTCTAAGGGATTTTTATGTGGCCCCTTCAAGTTGGATCCTTCACCAGTCTCAAATTTGGTAGATGCTGACTCAAAACAACCATCAGTTTTATCATCAGATTTTTCATTTGAAACTTTAGGAGATTCGATCTCCGCAAAAACAGATTCAATGGAATCAGGGTTGACTTTTGAAATGGGGAACTCTAAGTCAGAATAGACTTTGTCAGATCCCTTAAGTCTATAAAACTTTTTGAATTGATCTTTTACCTTCTTTGTTTTACCCCCGACCCATCAGTTGTTTGAGTCGTCACTTTGACCTCTACAGTAGGCTTGAGCTCCTTAGGTTCAGAAACTACATCCTGCTGAACCTTGTTGTTAGCTTTTGCATTTGCTTTCTCACTTTCTTTAGTGTCTATTGGCTGATAGCTTCTTCTCATTTGGTAAAAATGAGTAATTACCATTAAACGGAGGTGCTGCATCTTTGTAACCTAAGCCTGAATTCTCATGTTTTTCCATTGTTTCAGTTCTAGAAGTCATAATTTGATTGTACATGTATTTTGTACTTCTACATTGATCTAGTTTCTTAAGCATCTCAGTAATAGTTTTCTGTTTCTCTATGATTTCTGGTTGCATTTTAACATTGGTTTCATCTCTTTCAACTAGACCCTTGTACTGAAACTCACAATCACCAGTTTTAACACATAGCAGCCTTTTAACTTCCTTAAGATCCTTTCGAGTGCTTTCTAACTTTTTCTTAAGGCTGGATTCCCTATGTGAGTTACCGAAATTTAACTCCTTTTGCTCTTCTAAAAGCACTATGAGTTCCTCATTCTGACTTACTTCTTTTCCTTATTTATGAAATCAAGTTTTTCAACAAAGTAAAAACATTTCTTACATGCATCAACTACCTGAGATAAGGGAATGTGTACCTTTTTGGCGTCAGAGTCCAGTTCAATCATGAAAGCAATGAACTCAGTTGTAGTCATTCCTTTGGTTGCAGTTGTCAGATCCAGAATCTCTTTAGTAAATTTCTTCTCTCTGATGATTTCCTCAACTTCCTCTTCAGACTTTTCAGTAGCAGCCACATCAGACTTCGCTGCAGATTCTTCAACTTTGACTCCTCTAGCTTTGCTGATTCAACTTCAGTCACATGTTCTTCAGTCTTAACCGTATCAGACACGGTTTCACCCTCTAAGTCAGATGCTTCTGACTTGACACTCTCTTCAGTGATCTCTGCCACTAAAGCTTGATCACTATACATCATCGAACTCCAGTCATACCTACCATTAGGTTTGGCAACCATGAGTGCCCTGGAACTTGAGTTGTTAAAACTTGAAGGTGGAGCAACAGAAGAACTCTATCGCGTGGTGTTAAAGTTGTTGCTTGACGCTTGTTTTGAACATTCTCTAGCGAAGTGGCCAAAGGTATGGAGGTTATAACACTTCACCTTACTTTTGTCAAACTCAACTCTACCCCCAACTAGCTTCCTTCCCATTCTTTCCATATATCTCTTTGCCTTACATGACAACATGGCCAAGTTCCACTACAGATCCATCTCCTCTAAGTCATTAGGGTCAATCTGGTAATAATCTTCGTCAAGCAGTGCTGGATCATTGATCTTCCCTTGAATGTAGATCTCACAAGAAGCTATGAATGAAGACAACATAGCAAGTTGTTGTTCGGCCGATTTTACACTTCTCGGCATTGACTTGCTTGCTCCAGTAGACGATCCACCTGTGCTCTTTCCATTCCCACCAGATGGGATATCCTTGAATTTAGTAGTTTCACCTGAGGTTGACACAAAACAACATTCACCATCAGAATCAAGAATAATATTACTCGATGTTTCACCTAAAAAGAAAGCGGATATGCAACTATTGCTGCTGCTTTTTGAGGTCTTTACTACAAGCTTTCCATGATATATCCCTGGATCTTGTACTTGTTCAGAACCTGCTTCCCATCTCATCATATTAAAGCTATACGCCCTTAGCTTCCCTACAATGGTATCCAAACTCTGTTAGCAGATGGTAGTATCTGGTAATGATTCCTTCTATGCTCTTATCTTTGAAGTGCTTAAATACTGCAAACTGTTTCTTCAGCAACTCATTCTTGTTCTTCTGTATGTCAACACTTCCCATGTACCTCTTCTCTAGAGCTTCCAACAAATCTTTAGATTTTCTATTTCTGCTGAAAGTGTGGAGAATTTCTTGTGGAAAACACATGGTAATAGCAGTACGAGCCTTATTATCTGCTTCATGCATCAATTTCTATTCTTCGTCCATCTCACTGAACCTCAGTAATCTTTGACCACTAACACCTTCTCCTTCCTTTAGAGCATTCACATCCGGTCCACCAAATGTATGTGAGTGTGTCCACCAAATTATAATGGGTGAGTGTAAGTGGTTGTGAGTGAAGGAGAGAGAAAATATTTGGTGGAAACACTATTCCACCCTAAATATGAAAAGCTACTGTTCACCCCTATATATATTTTAATATTTTTGTAAGTAGTTGTGAGTGAGGAGAGAGAAAATATAATGATAAAAGTATTATTAATTTAATTAGGAGAGAGAAGATTTAGGGGTGAAGTAGTGATTCTTAGTGTAATTTGATGGATGAGATTTGGTGGATGGGATGAGAATGCTCTTATAGGTTGAATGTATCCATCAGTGATACATATCCACATCATCAGTTGATAAAACCGAGCTCATTCCTCAAACCGTTATCCCCACAAAAAATAATTATAAACATTGATCATCTTAGGTGGGGAATTAGCTTCACCCACCTCGTGATCCATTTCAACCATTTTATTTAGAAGAGCCATTTGTTTTAACAGATTTTAGATTGATTAATTTGTCAATTAGTTAAGTCTGAAAGTCCAAACAATGTCCAAATCAAAATTGCAAAGGTTTCCAAATGGGTTTAGTAGTTTCCAGATTGAGAATAGTTTCCGAACTATAATTTCCGGATGGAGGTTTAGTTTCCGAATACAATTTTTTTTTTCTGGATCAAGTACGAGTGTCCGAGTCTTGAGTAGGTTTCTTGATAAATAAGACGTTTCCGATCACACAATGGGTTTTCGGAAAGTATGTTGTTTCTGGATACGACGATAAGTTTCCAAGGACTAGTGTGTTCCGAGAATAAAAGTTGTTTATGAGTTTAACTTGGTTTCCATCTGATGAGTTGTTCCCAACTAAGTTGTTTCCGAACACAGTTGGGTTTTCGAGTTGCAGTTTGTTTCCAAGTCCAAGTAGATTCCGAATGTTTGAGGTTTTAGAAAAGCACAAGGTTCCGGATGAATTAACTTGTTCCCAAAGATTTGTGATTGACTAGAAATGCCGAAAATCTTGGAGTTGATTGAGTCTTGATATGAATTTCAAATCATTCCTAATCCCTTCCTTTTCCGGTACAAACACAAACCTAAAATACCAACAAAAGATCAAAAGCCGAAAATATTATTAATAATATTAAGGTTCTTTGAAATTTTTTGATGTTCTTGAATAAAACCTTCAAACCCGAAGCAAAACTCACAAGACCTTGAGACCAAAAACAAAATTGAAACTAATAAACCAAATTAAAAACCGAAACAAAAACTAAAACCGAAAATAAGCAAACCGATTTATCCAAAGCAATCCTTAAACACGTTCCTTGAATGATATCTAGCCCGAAAGCTCTGATACCACTTATAGGTCCCTGTCCATGAGATCTTCACACAACCAATCAATGTAAACATGAACACTAGATGTGAAATGCCTAGTACTCGCTGATATCACACAAAGAACAATCACACAAGATTACTTTAATGTTTAATCTTATTTAATGAATCACTGAATCATACAATAAGACCTAACCGAACTTGTAATCCTAGCTAGTACTCATGAGCTTTAATCGATTATAGATCTCAGCTCCAACTCCTCTCTCTCGAACCCCCTCAATCGCACACCACAATGAATCTCCAACCCTCTAAACCCTTGTGTCATTTGTTTATATACATGCACATCCATAAGGGTTTTAGGTTGGGCTTCTATTGGGCTTTTACAATACTATCTTAATTACATATTCATGAGCTAACTTAGATAAGTTCTTCTAACGACACGGACAATAATTAATGTTCTGTCAATAATCTTGAGCGTGTGTTTAATTGTTTGAGTATCTATCACAAACTTGCACCCACAATTCAAGAGAAGAAAGAGGATGGAAGGAATGACGCTTAGTAAACATTGTCCGATTTGAAAGGTCCCAAGTCTCCAAGAAGGCCTGAATTGAGCCTTGGAATAGGCAAAACATCAACCTTCCGCCTACCCCTGAAAAGAAAATTACCACACCAGTCATCGTGGAAGTTGAACTCGGTGGTTTCTTGGTTGACAAGGTCTATATGGATTGCGGGGCCGTGTCTGAAGTAATGTATGAGAAGTGTTTCTTGCGTCTTAACGAAGAAATAAGGTCTAGACTACAACCCTCGGATTTTTTACTAGTTGGCTTCTCCGAGGAACGTGTACATTCCCTAGGGAAGCTAACCCTAAACGTCTGCCTCAGGGATGGTGACCTTCACAGAACAGAGGAACTAACCTTCTCGGTAATGAGGTACCTATCAAGCTACAACTTACTTATTGGTAGAGTTGGCATAGCTGCTTTTGATGCAATGGTTTCTAAGGCCCATGGCCTAATGAAGTTTCCCACAAAAAAGGGTATCGCCACCCGGAAGACAACTGAGGAAGCATTGCTCATTGTCGTAATCGTTGAAGCATGGAAACCCGATGAAACCGCCATCTGAGAGGTGAGCATCAATACTGCTTATCCAGAGCAAAAAATAAAAATCAACTGTAACCGGTCAAAACATACCCTTAATAAACTGATCATCCTTCTCTAGGGAAGTCAGGATGTTTTTGCCTGGTGCTTGGATGACATGACGGGAGTACCTCGAGAAATAGCTGAACACTCCCTCAACATTTCACCCATACAAAGACTAATTGTTCAAAAGAAAAGGAATCTTGCTTCTCCAAGAAGCCTTTCTGCCAGTCAGGAGGTTGAAAAGCTTGTCAAGGCGGGAATCCTACGAGAATCCAAGTATCACTCATAGGTTGCCAACCTTATGTTAGTCAAGAAACCAGACAATTCATGGCGGATGTATATGGACTTCAAGGACCTGAATAAGGCATGTCCTAAGGTTTGCTACCCATTGCCCGAAATAGATTGGAAGGTAGACTCCTTGACAGGCTTTAAATACAAATGATTCTTAGATGCCTACAAGGGGTACCACCAAATCCAAATGAAGAAAGAAGATGAGGAAAATATAACTCTTCACATGGCCAAAAGGATATTTTGTTACTAGAAAATGCCCTTTAGTCTGAAGAATGTTGGGGCCACTTACCAACGCTTAGTCGACCAAGCCTTCTTTAAGCATATTGGGAAGAACATGTAAGCTTATGTCGACGACCTTGTCATCAAAAGAAAAACTAAAGACAACATGATTAAGGACCTTGAAGAAACGGTCAAGAACTTGAAAAAGATAAACATGAAGCTCAACCCAGTAAAGTGTCCTTCGGGTTCAAAGAAGGGAAGTTCCTTAGACATGTTATGGGAAGCAAAGGATAAAAGTTAAGCCAAGAAAGATACGTGTCGTCCTAGATATGAAGTCTCCTAAAACCAAGAAGGAAGTCCAAAGCCTCAATGGTAAGATTGCAGCCCTCAAATGGTTCCTCCCTAAATCAGCTGAAAGATCTCTCACTTTCTTCAAAACACTAAGGAATTGTGTTGACAAGAAGGACTTCCTTTTAACCCTCAAAGCAGAGTCAACTTTCTTAAACTTGAAACAACTCATAGCATCCCTGCCCTCAATGACTACAATTGAGGCAGGGGAGGTAATCACTGTTTATTTGTCTGCAGGTGAGGAGGCTGTGAGCTTGGTGCTGGTCATTGATCATGGTACGAATCAAGTGCCCGTATACTTCGTTAGTAGAGGTTTGAAGGATACGGGGATTAACTACTCCCCCATAGAAAAGCTAGTCCTAGCCCTTGTTCACGCAACTAAATGACAAAAGATACTTCCAAGCGCACCCGATCAAGGTGCTCACTGACCAACTGATCAGATCCATCCTTGAGAAACCGAAGGACTTGGGGAGATTTGCAAAATGGGCAGTAGGATTAGGCGAACATAAGATCGAGTACGAATCACGTAAAGCGATTAAGGGTAACGTCTTGGCTGAAGTACCTAAACCTCTCAAGGGAAGTGGGTTTTGTTCACCGATGAAGCATCAAGTGTAGAATGTTCTAGGGCTAGTATCATTATTATGCCCTTCAGTTGGACTTCCCGTGCACCAACGATGAAGCCGAACATGAAACATTGTTAGCCGGCCTTTGGCTAGCAAGGAGTATGAAAGTCAAGGAACTTCACATCTGTGTTGACTCCAGGCTGGTTGTAAATCAAGAAAATGGTGAATACACGGCCAAGGAACCTCGGATGGTGAAATACCGAGCTAAAGTCACGAAGCTCATGAAAGAATTTGAAACATGTTCCATGACACCAGTATCAAGAACAAAGACTAAGCAAGATGACGCTCCGAGCAAGCTAGCTTCCTTGACCTTCACTCACCTTACAAAGAAGGGTTTGGTTGAGGCTCTCAAAACACCATCCATCGAAGAAAGAGAGGTACAAGATATCATTGATGAACAAACTACCAGCTGGATGACACCTATTGTCAGCTTCATCAAATAAGGAAAGCTCCCCACATACGAAGGAGAAGAAAGAAGGATCAAAGCAAAGGCTGACCAGTATGTCTTAGAAAATGATATATTGTATAAGAAAGCCTATCTTGCTCCCCTCCTCCGATGTGTGGGACCAACCCAGAGCAACTACCTCATCAGAATGGTTCATGAAGGAATTTGTGGGACTTACTCGGGTCCCAGAAGCATTGTTACAAGATTGATGAACTTGGACTATTATTGGCCTACAATGCACAAGGATGCTTCCCAGGAGACACAAAAATGTGAGGGTTGTCAAATACATGCTCCTGTGAAGACTAGCCAAGTGGAAAGGATGAATAGAAGCATTGTAGAAGGTATCAAGGAAAGACTAGGGATACATGGAAAAAATTAGGTGGACGTGGACGGGTTTCCAAGTGTACTTTGGGCAATCCAGACCACTAAAAAGACAAGCCACAAGAAGACACCGTACAACCTTGTCTATGGTTGCGAAGCAGTGATACCCCACCGAAGTCGGGGTCACGACAAGAAGGAATTACAAGTGAAGTTCAAATAACAATTACGGTGAGATCCTCACAAATCTAAACTTGCTCGAGAAGCTAGAGATCAAGCCTCAATCCGAGAAGCCATGTAAAGTAGAAGTTGGAGGCTTTCTACAACTCAGAGTCCTTAAGGAAGTATTCAAACCTGGTGAACTTGTCCTTAGAAACAATGAGGCCAGTATACAACAAAGCAATGGGAAGCTTGGACCCAAGTGGGAAAGTCCTTATGTTATCAAGGAAGCTCACACAGGTGGTTCCTACAAGCTAGAAGACATAGAAGGAAATGCAATACTAAGGCACAGGAGTGATAAACACTTGAATGTTTCTTTGTATGAGCTTATGTACTATTGTTATGTTTATCATTCTATACTCAGGTTTATGAGAATCAAATGAAGGTTATGAAGTTTTAAGTACTGTCACTTATCCTATCGAAGGGTAAGCCCCTACAAAATAGGCTCTATGGGATCCGATGCTATATCTACCCATGTAACGGGGATGAGCTCCTAGGACACAAAAGCTCAACAGGAAACAAGGCGCTATACCCTCCTGTCTACAGGGTGAGTTCCTAAAATAATCCACAACTCCATGGAATACTAAAATAAACTAAGTCCATGAAAAAAGGTTAGCTCCTCACACCAAGACAACTTCATGAAGTAAAAACACTGACTAATAAAACTAAGTATAAAAAGATACATACCTTACTCGCGTGAGCAACATAAAGATAGGATCAGTTTGCATCGGTTCTTTTTTACTAGGTTAAATGTGGTGTCTGCAGCATCAAATTTCAACAATGTATTAAAGGCATTGCATAAATAAACGACAAGGCACAAACACATAACAAAATAACTTTGGCAAAACAAAATACATAAACGCATCAACCACTTAGGAGGGGGAGCTACTTCATTAAAAGCAAAATAAAGCATGGCTACAAGCCTACATCACAAGTACAAAGAAATATTAAAACAACATTACAGTACAACTAAACATCCAACCCATCAGCTTCTCCGGTGGAACCATCCTCATTGGTAGAAGCTATGTTCTTCAACCCAACATCTTGATACAAGGCAATTGTTTCTGGATCATCATCCACTGTTGCTTCATCTTGAACCGGGGAGAGGACCGTCCTGGAATAGGGAAGGGGTAATCTCAACTCCCGTAACTCGTATGGGAGAAGGATTATCAGGGCATATCAACGGTATGCGGAGCTTCAATAAATGGTTCCTCAATTGTCTTAGCTCACTTGTCGCTCGACCCAGATGATCCTTTAGCGTCATCTCTTTCCCCATGAAGCACTAGCTGTAAAGGTCGCTTCTTTGAATACCTCATCTGCAATCTCCTTCTTCAAACCCTCAGGCTCCAAACCCTACAAAACAAACAAAGGCTGATCTGCACTCTTAGTGATAGCCTGAATATACGGAGAAGTAAGGAGCTTCATTGACCTCATGGCACAAACCAATTCCTCCCATGCCTCAGGCTTTTAAGTAGGAAGGCCTTAGGAGAATGATTAGCCTGAGCAGCCTTTAATCCAGACAACACCCCCCCCCCCCCATGTCGACCATGAGCTATTGCCTTAGAGTAAATGTCGGCAAGGGGATCATTAAACTATTGACTATGAAGCAAATTGGTAACCACATACGGAAAACCACATTCAATCAACCATTTCTTCTCAGCCCCTAGCTTCTCAACCTCTCCCCTAGAAGCAAATTAATTAAACATAGATCTTTAACATAAAGTTTAACCCTATACTATGAATTGTATGTGCACTCTACACTATACCATACTTTAACTCATAAACATATAACTATAATCTCTAGTAGGTATTGTTAGTACACTTATTTATAATGTCATAGCCTAATATAGTTGATTATACGCTGTTTATATGTTAACTAGTCCGTTTAATACCTTAAGGGTATTTTAGTAATTTGGTTATGGGCGAATAGGTATGGTCACACGAATTGCAGAGGCATTTGTGTATTTGTAAGGACGAATAGGTAAGTCATAAACCTATTCATCCACGCTCATTCGTGTGACCCATTCATATAGTCTATGACCCATTCGTGTAAACATTATGGACGATGACAGTAGCTATAAATACCTATTCCTTTATTGCCCTAATCAATTCTTGAGAGTTTTATGGTCTGAATCTATATTGAAACCTCGTGTGAGTGTTTATTGAATACGTAAAACATTTTAATGAAAGCGATTTCTTTTGTGTTTTTATGTCTGTTTACATTGGTTACATGTTACAAAAACTCTCGTGTTCGGATTTTGGTTGGAAGTTGTTTCCGTCGATTTTCTAAAAAAAATTTGTTTTTATTTTATTATTTTAAAATTTCTGACAAATTATTTTTTATTTTGTAGTTTTTTATTTATAAAAGTTGCAACCAATTTAAACCACTTTATTATTATTATTTTTTTAAATTTCCGACCAAAAAACAAAAGTTAATTAAAAAAACACGAAAAAACCCCCCCAAAACCTGTTTTTTGCTAGATCTCCTTTGAACCAAACCAAATTGAACCTATTTTCAAATAGGAAAAAGCATAATCTTGTATTAATTAATGGTTTTCTTACTCAAAGAGTTGAAAATGATTTAGGAAATAATTGTGAAACCTCAAAAATTACTAACTAGCAACAGTCAGAATTTTATCGGTAAAATTTTTCTTGCTTTTCATTGGTCGTAAGTTGTAGGAAAATAGTCGGAACTTCCGAACATTTTTTCCCAGAAATTCTGGTTAGAAAATGTGAGTATTATTATATATTTGTAAAATTGATATTGTAAATAAATGTATAGATATCTCCATTATTATAGGAGATTTGGTATTG
Organism: Ambrosia x helenae; assembly: GCA_030844895.1. Taxonomy (NCBI): domain Eukaryota; kingdom Viridiplantae; phylum Streptophyta; class Magnoliopsida; order Asterales; family Asteraceae; genus Ambrosia; species Ambrosia x helenae. Next base: position 14,882 of record JAUTDX010001435.1, on the reverse strand, counting down.
TATTATAAAAGGATTATGAAATCAACAATCACGGTTGAATGCTTCCTTCATGGTATCAAACCTCTTTCATCTCTCTTCCCGATCCTAACCTAACGCCGCTGCTGCAATATTTTATTAGCTGCTTATTTCCTCCATTACTTCCCCTCGTTCTGATCTGTCCCATCCTCTATTCTCATGGATTCCAAGTCTCTACACCATGCCCTCACTGTTACCAACATTAAAAGTCACGTTCCTATAATCCTAGAAAAAGATTCCACCCACTATACGACTTGGAAAACCTTATTCTAGGTCCACTGTCAAGCCTACGAAGTGCTTGACCACCTTGCCCGAAACCCGCAACCGTCACACCTCTTTCTTCCTCTGATCCGACAGCCGCTGCAAAGGCAGAAGCCGTAGCCATAGCTGTTGAATCTCTATGGTCTCGCTTGGACGCGATCGTTCTCCAGTGGATATACGCCACCATCTCCCAACCTCTTCTTCATATAATCCTCTTACATGGCCAGACCGCTTATGATGCCTGGTCTGCGGTTGAAAATGAGTTCAATGATAATCAGAATACGAGAGCCATCTTTCTATGCCAAGAGTTTGCTAACCTATGCCTTGAGAAATTTTCTTCCATGGCCGAGTATTGCCAACACGCCAAGCATTAGTGTTGGCTCTCCCGTTGACAACAAATGCATGTTCTCAAAATCTTGACCGGTCTTACTGAACAATATGATAGCATCTCCACCGTCCTCTAAAACTGTGACCCTCTTCCTTTCTTTAGTGAGGTGCATTCGCGCCTAAACCTAGAGGAAAGCAAGAAAAAACGGCAAACTACTCGGGCCTCTCAATCGGCCACAACTGCACTCACCACTACCACCTCAACCCACCCAACCCTCTGCCTTTTACCCGTCAGACCGAGGTCGCGGTTGAACCCGTGGGGGTCGTGGCCGCGGCCGAGGCCGCTCATCGTCCAACTAAAACCGGTCATACTCCAATCAACAAACCAACCCGACCCACCCCTATATTGTATTTCCTAGCAATTGGATCGCCTCACAGTGGGCCAATATCCTCAACAACAACACTTCGGCCCAACCACCTTGCCCTTATCCCACTAAGCCCAATAACCAAAACTCTCAAGGCGTACTTGGCCCGCGACCTAATCAAGCTCATCACACTGGCTACTCTCCCACTGATATTGAACAACCCTGTACTCTTTGGCTCTCAACCCTCCGGATCATGGCTTGATGGATATTGCTGCATCATCTCACTCTACTAATGAGCAAGGTATATACTCCCTGTCTAATTTTAATACGTGTACTAATAAAAATATTGTAGTTGGTAATGGCATGACTATCCCTGTATTGGCCCAAGGCAACCAGGTCCTATCCCCACCCTACCATCCCCTTAAACTTAACAATGTCCTATTTGCCCCCAATATAATCAAAAACCTAATCTCTGTCTATCGCCTTACCACTGATAGTTTAGTTTCTGTTGAATTTGACCCATTTAGCTTTCTTGTGAAGGATCTCAAAACTCGGGCTCCTATCCTACGATGCAATAGCACAAGCGATCTTTCCCCCCTGACGGATTCCCCTCAAGTCTACCCAACCGTCTACATTTGTTGTTGTCTCTCAAGATCGCTGGCATCAAAGATTAGGTCATCCTGGCAATAATTTGTTATAGTCCTTGAAACTGTCTTCTTTTGTTGATTTTGGAAAATTGAATAAAACAGTTTGTCAACCTTGCATTTTTGGTAAAAGTGTTAAATTGCCATATTATGGTTCTGTTAATTATACTCCTATTGCTTTTGACATTGTTCATAGTGACTTATGGACGTCACCCGTACTTAGTACGGGTGGTCACAAATATTACATTCTCTTTTTGGATGATTTTACTAATTTCTTGTGGACCTTCCCCTTATCTAATAAGTCTCAAGTGTTTCACACCTTCGGCACATTCTACAATTTCATTAACACCCAATTTAAGCATAAAATCAAACAATTTCAATGTGACAATGGCAAAGAATATGCAAACCAAAACTTCTACAATTTTTGCAATCATAATGGCATGCAATTCCGCTTCTCTTGCCCCTATACCTCCTCTCAAAGTGGTAAGGCGGAGCGCAAAATCCGCACCATCAACAACATGGTCCGTACCCTCCTTGCCCAAGCCTGACTACCACCCAACATGTGGCATCATGCTCTTGAAACCGCCACATATCTTCTAAATATCCTACCAAGCAAAACTCATCACTTTAAGTCCCCTACCTCTCTCCTCTACAACTGCACCCCGGAATACGAACATCTTCATGTTTCGGGTGCCTTTGCTACCCTCTCAACCCGTCAACCACTATCCATAAACTCAACTATCATTCACACCCTTGTGTTTTCTTGGTTACCCTAGCAATCATCGTGGTTACAAGTGTCTCGACCTTACCTCCCATCAACTCATTATTTCTAGACATGTCCACTTTGAAGAATCCATTTTCCCTTACACCATCCAATCACCAACTAAACCACCCTCTTATGACTTCCTAAACCCAACCATTAACCATCTTGTTTGGGAGTACCTACAAAACTCTCAAAAATCCCAAACCTCTCCCTCACCCACCGCCTCACCTACTAGCCCAAACCCAATACCCACATCCCCTACAACCGGGCCAGAGTGGTGCCATGCCATGTCCAATGAATTTAGTGCACTTATTAAAAATAAGACCTGGGAGCTTGTACCTAGGGCTCCTGACATGAATATTATACGTAGCTTGTGGTTATTTAAACAAAAATTTTGGTTTGATGGAAGTTTGGAGCGTTACAAAGCTCGTTTGGTTTGTGATGGTCATAAACAGCAAACGAGCATTGGCTGTGGCGAAACATTTAGCCCTGTCGTCAGTCCACCATTCGACTGGTTCTTTCTTTAGCATTATCCAAGTCTTGGCCCATTCACCAGTTGGACGTCACTAATGCGTTCTTACATGGCAACTTGGAAGAAACAGTTTATATGCATCAACCTATAGGTTTCGGCCGCCACAGGGACTTTCCTAATCATGTCTGTCGCCTCAGAAAGTCCTTATACGGTCTAAAGCAAGCCCCAAGGGCCTGCTACCAGCAGTTCACAGATTTTGTCACTTTACATGGGTTTCATCAAAGCAAAGCAGACAACTCTTTGTTTATTTATCACTATGGGTCCGATATTGCTTATCTTCTTATCTACGTAGACGACATCATTCTTAGAGGGTGTTTGGGATATTAAGTTTGGAAATGCAAAAGTGCTTTTGGTCAGAAGTGTTTATTAGCTTATGACTTTTTGAAAAGGAGTTTTAAAAAAGTGTTTGGATTAGCTTTTGGGATGAGAAACGTCAAAGAGTCAATAGATTGTTATTTTTTTAAGTGTTTCGCTTAACTTATTGTGAAAATTTATTGTATAGGTGACAAATTTGTAATTTTTTTCCAAAAGCTAAAAGTCAAAAGCCAGGATTTCTAACTTTTCAAAAATAGTTTTTCCACCCTTAAAAGGCAAAAGCCAAAAGTTAAAACAGAAAGTGCTTTTGGGTTACACAAACATTTATTGACTTATTGGCTTCTTGAAAAAGCCAATAATTCAATAAGTTGTTTTCAAACACAATCCCAAACACCCTCTTACCACGTCCACCGGGGCCCTTCATAAACGATTATTACACACCTTGTCTGGGGAATTTGCTATGAAAGATTTGGGGCCACTCTCTTATTTTTTGGGTATACAGGTAACAAGGGACGGTGATCACATGATTTTATCTCAGCAGGCCTATGTTAAAGACATCATTCATCCGACTCAGGACCACCACACGATGACCCGTCTAGTCACCGCAGCCTTGCTGGTGCCTTGCAGTACCTCACTTTTTCCAGACCGGATAATTCTTATGCTGTTAAACAGATTTGTATGCATATGCATGATTCTCGGCTACATCACTGGAACACTTTGAAGTGTATTATCCGTTATCTTCAGGGTACTGCTGAGTATGGTCTCTGTCTTGGACCGGCTCCCAACTGATCCCTCATGGCTTATACAGATGCTGATTGGGCAGGCTGTCCAGACACCCGTCGGTCCACATCCGGTTATTGTGTGTATTTGGGCGACAACCTTATTTCCTGGTCCTCCAAGCGTCAGTCCACCATTTCCAGGTCCAGCGCTGAGGCTGAATATCGAGGTGTTGCCAACGTAGTTGCTGACATTTGCTGGCTGCGTAATCTTCTACTCGAGCTCTATCATCCTCTTTCTCGTGCAACATTGGTTTACTGTGATAATGTTAGTGAAGTTTATCTCTCCGGTAACCCTGTCCAACATCAACGCACTAAACATATTGAGCTCGACATTCACTTCGTCCGTGAACAAGTGCAACGTGGTCATATACGGGTCTTGCATGTTCCGTCCCGTCATCAGATAGCCGACGTTTTCACAAAGGGACCCCCTCATGTTTTATTTGATGACTTTCGTGCCAGTCTCAGCATTGGTCCTCCTGACACTTCGACTGCGGGGGTGTATTAGTATATTATATATTTGGTAATTGATATTGTAAATAAATGTATAGATATCTCCATTAATATAGGAGATTTGGTATTGTATTATAAAAGGATTATAAAATCAATGAAACAATCACGGTTGAATGTTCCCTCTCAGTGAGTTTTCTAGTAGTGTCAACCCTTAGATAAAATCTATGAGGGATCCTAACCGTCCGTAAAGTCTTTACCCATGCTTTTTTATTGACTGGAACGATTTTACAGAAGAATTTTCAATGAAATGTGTGTCGTTAAAGCCCATTGTTTTGTTGTGCTTCTTCGTAGACTCTTTTCAGACACATATCTTCTCTCTATTCTTATCATTATCTCAAAGATGAGCATCAGGTGTATGAAAGGTGTGAAATGAGACCACTTATAATTAGCTATTACAAATTTGGTACACGATAATAACCTTATTTTGATAAAGTATATTTTCTTCTTTTAATCGCCATGTACGCTAGATGTGATGAGGTTCTTTTTAACTTTTATAATTTCATGTAGCACATGTATAGAGAATAACATTGAATCTTATTACTAAAAAAATGGTAATCTTTCCAAATAACAAATTGAATCTGATCACATATCTTCTCTCTATTCTTGTCATTGGACATGTTCCTTCCAAATTAAAATGGTATTTATCATGTGTAATAGTGATAGGTCCAAAAATCTGAGTAGTAGTGCTCGATCGACTCCATCCTAAAAAGGTAATAGTGTGTGATTCCGTCCAAAAAACTGGTTAGTTAAAGGGACCGAGTTATGTTACGTTTTCTAATTAATAAGACAACACTTGTGAGTTGACTACAACTTCACACATGAAAAAAAATATATTCTTATTAAAAAAACTCTCTCCATGGGCGACAGAAGACCGGAGCAACGTCCGAAAAAAATCAACTTTTTTCTCAAAGAAGGTATTAAGTACTACATCACAAACCTACCAGATGGATGCAGTGGGTCCGATCTACAAAGACTACTTAAAGAATTTGGAGAGATTTCGAAGATCTACATTGCTCGGAAGCGAGACAAAGTGGGAAGAAGATTCGGTTTCGTTACTATTAAACCGTTTAGAAAAGAAGAAGATTTAGATGACTGTATGAAGAATCTATGGTTGGGATCGTATAAACTCCAAACGAATGTTGCAAGGTTTACTGTTTTTGAAGAAAATAAATCGGGTAAACACTTTGGTCATGAGAATAATATGCCTAGGAAAGAAAAAGAAGTTCATCGGATCCCAGAAGACATAGCCCATACTTTGGTTAATCCTGGTCCCAGTGGTTGTTCTTTTAAAGAAATGCTTACTGGGTTAGGGATGAAAAGTAAGAGGAAATCGTCATTCAGATCCCGGATACGGTTAATGAGTTTAACGAACGTTTTGACAAATCGTTGGTGGTCTCGGTCTTTGATATTGAAGGTCTTAAGAAACTCCCTGCTGTGCTGAAAGAGCTTTGCCCGTCTGTCCTCTCTATTCAATACATGGGAGGGTTGACGGTCTTGGTTTCGTGTAACAATTCCGAAGACGCTGAAGATCTTAGGGTTAAACTCGTGTTACAAACTACTCTCATCCAAACGGTTGTCGCATGGAAAGGACAATCCTTTCCGTTTGAACGCGTTGCATGGCTAAGAGTTCAAGGTATCCCTTTGAATGTGTTATGCAATGATACCTTGAATGCGCTCGGTTTCTAGATACGGGAAAGTTATCCACAAGGCTAATGTTAAGCAAGACGATAAGGATTTATCTTTTGATTATGTGGCGGTTCTAGTCGGTGATGGCCGGAGAATTAATGAGGAAGTGACGCTGGTTTGGAGACGACGTAAGTTTCGTATCTGGATCATGGAGGAAATCGGCGACTGGTTTCCGGATTTCTTGTGTTCTAAAGATGATACGGCTGAGATTCCGGCAAACAGCGCTACGGCATCGGCGGAAGACGATGTCAGAGATGCTCAATCTATGGAAGGTATTGATGTTAACATTAATGATGAGGAGGAATCAAGGCCTGCAGTTACGGGGAATGTTTTTGAAAATTCCAATCAATTAAATGTTGAGAATCTTACCCAATCATTACTAAATAATGATGGGTTGACCAGGATACACAATGATTTTCCATCTTGGGAAGACTTTGTTAACAGACCACGAGATATTAATGAAACAGCAGAGGCCCAATTGAACTCGGTTGGTTTTATTAAAGACAAGGTTAAGAAAAAGGCTACCACTAAGCCCAATAAGTTAAAGCCCTTTTCCACTAAAGCCAAATTATGCTCTATTGATGAAAGGCCCATCAACTCCAAAAGGCCCAGAATGGATTTTGATCCAGCTTGGTCTGATCCGTTCGGTCTTAATGTGCTTTTGGGTATTTCCAGTACTAGGGTCCCTAATTGTAACATTGAATCCCAGGTTCATGAAGCGATGGAAGAGGAGGTTCTCATTCATAAAGAACAGGCTACTGGTGAAAGATTCGACCTTAATTCACATCCCCAAAGATCCGATGGTACGACAGAACTTTCAGATAATATCGCCACACAAGAAGCCGCAAAAGTTTTGGAAGAAGAAATTAGCACCACTGTTGAAGTTGGAGGCAAATTAGGAGCCGATTTGTCTGGCTTCGATAATTTGGTTCAACAAGCGGTTATGGAAGAAGGATCACAGCGAGGTAACCCATGAATTTTTTATCGATTAATGTTAAAGGGATTGGGGCGGAAGGGAAGGTTGGATGGGTTAACCGGTTGAAGGGTAAGCATGAGGTTTCCTTATTGGCTATTCAGGAGACTCAGTTGTCTTCGGCAACGTCTTTTGATTTTAGTCGTTTGTAGGGAGGTAGTGGTTTCGGCTGTGATTATGTTGAATTGGATGGTCGTTCGGGTGGTCTCTTTAACATTTGGGATGAAAAAGTTTTTTCTAAAACCTTTTCCATTTCAAATCCGAATTTCCTGCTCATCTGGTGGTTTTCTTACTTCGGATAACTGTCCCGTAAACATTATTAATATTTATGGTCCTCAAAATGTAGTTCGTAAAAGGAGGTTATGGGATCACCTTACTGGGATTATTCAAGAATTCTCTGGCCTATGGATTCTGATCGGTGATTTTAATGCCGTTAGATATCGAAAAAATTCTGTGTTTAATTCGATGAGTGCGGGTGATTTTAATAGCTTTATTGATTTGTTGGGGTTTAAGGAGTATAAAATGCGTGGAAATAAATACACTTTCATGGTTGGTAATGAACACGGTTACAAATTCAGCAAAATCGATCGTATTCTGGTTTGTCAAAGCTTTCTTAAAAAATGGTCTAAGCGATTGGGCGTGTACTTCCGAAAGAAAACTCAGATCATTGTCCTATTCTTTTATCCCTGACTGACACGAATTTTGGCCCTAAACCATTCCAATGGTATATTCGTGGTTGGAAAGGGATGGTTGTGAAAATTTTATTGTTGACATCTTAGACAGGGACGACTTTGTTGGAAGACCCGACGATATTATTTCAGCAAAGTTTAAGACTGTTCGCGAGGCTTTGAAAGTTTGGCGTGTTGATACTTGTGCGAAGGAAGATAAGAAAATACAAGAAATGCAAGAGCAAATCAATAAGTTAGAGACTTTAATGGAGGATCATGATTTGGAAGAAGAGGATGTATGGATTTACGAGGAACTTAAAAAGGCCGTAGGAGAACTCGAGCATTACAAGGCTTTAGATATGAAACAAAAATCGCGGGTCAAATGGGCGATTAACGGAGATGAAAATTCGGGCTTCTTTCATAGTGTGGTTAATGGCCGTAAGGCTAAAAATCACATCCGGGTCTTTTGGTGAATGAGGAGTGGGTTTTGAAACCTTCTCTGGTCAAGAAACACATTTTTCAGTTCTATCGTTCCCTATTTTCTTGTGATTTCTCTTGCAGGCCTGATCTGGAGTGTTATAACGTGAAGAAATTAACTGATGAACTCAAAGGTGGACTAGTGACCGAGTTTACTAGAGAAGAAATCAAGTCTGCAGTCTTTGAATGTGGCAGCGATAAAGCCCCGGGTCCGGACGGTTTTAATTTCTTTTTCTTGAAGCACTTTTGGGCATTTTTTGAGGATGATTTTGTTAATATGATGGCTGATTTCTATGAGTCGGGTTATATTAATCATGGGCATAGCGCGGCTTTTATTACGCTTATCCCTAAGATTAAGAATCCGGTTCATCTTAAAGACTATAAGCCCATTACGTTGATTGGCATTATTTCTAAAGTTATCTCGAAGATTTTGGCTAACCGTATCAAGGTGGTGATGCAGTTTATTATTTCAGAGAATCAAAGCGGTTTCCTTTCAGATAGATTCATTATCGATGGCCCGCTCATCATTAATGAGATGGCATCTTGGTTAAAGAAAAAAAGGTGAAAAGCGCTTTTATTCAAAATTGATTTCCAAAAGGCCTACGACAATGTTCATTGGGACTTTTTACTATCAATTTTAAAGCAAATGGGGTTTCCTAATAGGTGGTGTATGTGGATTGAAGGGGTCTTAAGATCGGCTAGGTCGTCCATCTTAGTCAATGGATCGCCTACTTATATGTTCCAATGTGGTAAAGGCTTGAGGCAAGGCGACCCATTATCACCTTTTCTTTTTTTGTGGTCATGGAAGCTTTAACTTGTCTCTTAAATAAAGCCTCGGATATCGGTTTGTTTGAAGGTATTCGCCTCGGTAATGAAGGTTTCTCCATTTCCCACTTACTATATGCGGATGACTCCCTTATAGTTGGTAAATGGTCCAGGAATAACTTTCTTGGTCTTATTCGGATTCTTAGAGTGTTTCACAATTGTTCTGGGTTGAAGATCAACTTGCACAAGTCTTGTCTTTATGGTATCAATTGTTTGGAACAAGAGGTTACATCCTTTTCGGAGTTGTGTGTGTGCAAGTATGGTACCCTTCCTTTTGAATACCTCGGTATCAAGGTGGACGGGAATATGAATCGTGTCAAAAGTTGGGATCTGGTGATCAACAAATGCAAATCTCGGCTAAAATTGTGGAAAGCCAAGACTCTTTCTATAGAGGGTCGTCTTGTCCTTATCAAGTCGGTCCTCTCTAGCTTACCTATTTATTATTTATCTCTCTACAAAGCCCCGGTTAAAGTTGTGGAACAAATGGAAGGAATCATGAAGCGTTTTCTTTGGGCCGGTGATGATAATGTTAAAAAAAAATCCATTGGGTGGCTTGGGATGTTGTCTCTACACCTAAAAAGTATGGCGGTTTATGTGTGTCTAAGCTCGCGGATGTGAATGTTGCCCTTCTAAGTAAATGGGCTTGGAGGTTTAAAAAAAAAGATTCTTGTTTATGGCGGAAAGTGATTAATTTTTGCCATGGGAAGGATAAGTCTTGGGATATTCTTCCTGTGAGCCGAAGCCTAAGCGGAGGTTGGAAATCCTTGGTCTCTCTTTTAAATAAGCTAACTATTCATTCAAACCCTTTAAACTCCCTTTTTAGAGGAGTTATCGGTAATGTCCAAGATGTTCGTTTTTTGATAGATAAATGGCAAGGGGACGCTTCCTTTAAAGATAAATTCCCTAATCTTTTTCGGCTTACTTTCAATAAATTCGCCACTGTTTCCAATTTATGGGATGAGGATCTGCAAGCCTTTTCTTTTAGCTGGAACAGAGCCTTTTCCGCTGCCGATCTTGAACTGGTTCATGAGTTACACAGATGCGTTTCTGGCTTTGCTCCTTCGGCTGAAAAAGATAGATGGGTATGGACTTCGACTTCAGACGGTAGCTTCTCTGTTGCTGAAATTAAGAAGCTGTTGATTTCCGACCATGTGCAGCAGCGACAGTTTTCTATGAAATGGATCAATTGGGTCCCGTCTAAGATCAAGATTTTTGTTTGGCGCCTTGAGATGGACAGAATCCCGACCAGAATTGCGCTTCGCAGAAGGGGTATTAACATTCAGGATGTCTCCTGTGGGCTTTGCGATGTGGACGATGAGACAACTACACACTTGTTTACCGGGTGTGGTGCTTCTTTCGGCGTTTGGTCGGCTATTGGAGCTTGGTGTAAAATAGGTCCGATTTTCGCTTTTGATATTAAAGACCTGTTAAATCTTCCTCTGGTAGAAGACGTAAAGACGAAAGAATCATTGTCCAAGGTATTATTATGGTGACGATGTGGGCTCTTTGGATAGCTAGAAACGATAAGATTTTTAAAGAGAAAGATGTTAGAGTTGAAGAGATTATAGCCAAAGTCAAGACCTTGTCCTTTTTGTGGCTTCGAAATAGATCTAGGTTCAAAAAGATTGTTTGGAATGATTGGCGGGTGAACCCGATGTATATGTTGTAGTTGTTTCGGCCTCCGGTCCTTGCTTTGAGAACCGGTTGTGCGTTTTTTTAATGAAGTTCACCTTTCAAAAAAAAAATAAAAAATAAGACACTTGTGAATACAAATTTAAATCGGATATAAATTAACTTACATGTAGTTTCGTATTAACTTTAGTGTAGTTGTAACTTATAATTAAGCATCGAACAATTTATAACAAAGCATTTTGCAACTCTTCAAATACTATGGAAAGGGTTCCAGTAAGTTTAAACAAATGCAACACTCCGTGTAGGGCATAACATGCAGTGGCAGATCTTGAACGAAAAACCTGGTAGGGTCGGGCTCAATCTGGATGGGCGGACTCAATACATATAAAAATTTTCAGAATTTTCGGTAAAATTTATACTACGAAACGAAAAAAACTGGGTGGGCCGGTATGGCCTTCACTAAGAACCGCCCCTGATAATAAGAAACAAAATAAGGTGATGGTTGAAACATGTCACATGTGTTACACCCGCGCAAAAGCCCACAGATTCACAAGGTATTCGACTATAATTCTGTGTTGCATACTATAGAACCCTATCAATATCAAATAACTACAAAAGAATGTACACCCACTTTGGTTTTATACATCTTACATGCATCTTTATAAGGGAATATAACCAAAAACACTATATGTGTATTATTGGTCTGCGATATTTTCTTCGAGTGTCAATATAAACAATCTAATGAAAGATATATATATATATATACACACTGACACACACACATAATCTCATAGGGTATAATTCCCTTAAAAGGTTTTTGTAATTAAATAACCTGAAAAAGATTTTTTTTTGAATCCGGCTCAACGAACTCTTATTGAACTCATTCTAACGGCATTACAACCGGCTCGTGGAAGCCCAACATTAACCTAAAGTACTCTAAAGTTAACCTAACACTAAACACTAATTAAACACAAAACACTAAAGCAAAAGCCTAAAAGCTAAAAGTTGAACCCTATGGTACATTTCGACGATCGGGTTTCAATACCGTAGAATAAGTTCAATCAGAATTTAATTCGTTTGAGCCGGTTAAAGATAAAATGAAAGTACATTTTTGCCTAGGTAGATAACATATACAACATTATTTATCTTCTAAATAACGGCGCCGGAATTTAACCAGGACCCAAAGATCTCCTTAATTAGGTCGTATTAGAAAAACATTTCACACCAATATACTAACCATAACAACAGTAACCTTAGAACGTGGAAATTTTTCTTGGAAGCTTCGTATATAAACTTATAATAATATAATATGGGACATGTTGTGCACAGAGACAAACAACCGATATCACAACAGCATGAATCCATAACAGATACGAGATAACTACGTACTCTTTCGAAATTCTCTTCCTTCAGCAAGATCATTCTTATAATCTTATCCTCAAACTCATGTATCGTATACCACGACAAGAAGAATAATATATGTCATAACTATATTTTAACTCTATCTTGAAATCAAGATATCCAACTAGTTTTCTTACCCGATAGAAAAGCCCGAAAATCACGTTGCGACGGTGTCGTATGCGACATGACGCATTATAGACAACAATCAACCGGACTTGTTTCTAACTAAATTTACGTTTCAAGGTAAAGTAATTCGAAATCATACCGTTGAACGAAAAAGTATTATATTTGACCCAACTTATCTCCAAACCAAATTTACGTCGAAGTGTAGACCTGCACTATGTGTGCATCGATCCCCACCTTTTTACAGTGTGAGAGTGTTTGTCATTTTGACTAACTAGGTTAGTTTTTTTTATAGTTTTTTCTAGTGTTTTTCACTAACGCTATTAACAGAAGCATTTATGGCTATGCTTACTGTTGATTTCTTCAATGCTTTTAACGTAGTTGACCGTACGACACTTCTTAGGGAAGTTAATTGTCGATGCCCATCCATTTATACGTGGGTGATACTCACATTGGTGCTACTACTGGGGTTCAGCAAGGGGACCCCCTCGGCCCCCTCCTTTTTGCATTGGTCCTTCATCCGCTTGTTCTCCGGGTGCAGGAAGCCTGCTCCCTCCCTTTTCAAGCTTGGTATCCGGATGATGGCACTATCATAGGTAAAACTAAAGACGTAGCGAGGGCACTTGATATTATTCGATCTGAAGGGCCGTCTCTGGGGCTTATTGCTTAATGTGCGAAAAAACTGAGATTTTTTGGCCGACGTGCAATGTTTCAGCAACAACGCCTGGTTTATTTCCTAATGAGATAGGTAGGCCCGACCGAGGGGTTAACTCCTTGGGGGAGCTGTTAGCCGGGATGCAGGTTATATACGCTCTTTGGCAACAAAAAGTGCTTTGCGCGCGGTTGAACTCATGGAACACCTGTCGAAATTAAGAGACCCTCAAAGTGAGCTTCTTTACTGCGCTCATGCATGGGGGTTGCTAAATTAGTGTTCGGGCTTCGGACATGTCAGCCAGAGCATGTCAAAGAGGCCGTGTCCATTTTTGATGCAGGCCTTCGGGAGGCGGGTGAAAGCATTGTTGTCTGTGGAGGGGTGCATTTTGGGGACCTCCAATGGAGGGTAGCATCCTTGCCTAGGCAGCATGGGTGCTTAGGGATTTTCACGGCAGGGGATGTGTCAACATACGCCTTTGTAGCGTCGAGGGCTCTGTCGTGGGGATTGCAGGACCACATCCTGCGGAGTGCTGGTGTGATGGGGGTGGATTCTGACTACACCCTCGCACTTGGTAATATCAAAACAGTTCTTCCCAAAATTGATCTAGGCGGGCGGTTTATACGATAAGGAGACCGCCCCAAGAAACCTCCACAAAGCTTGGCGAGCGCTCTTTATGGTAAACACGTGCAGACTATGCAAGGGCAATTTGATATGACTCCGCGACAAAAGGTTTGCATACCTTCAAGAGGCTCATGCTTAAGATTTTCTGACTGTCGTTCCCATTGAAGGGCTTGGGCAGCAGATGTCGGCGATCGAATACAGGTCTATTCTCAAATACCGACTCATGATACCTCTTTTCCCCTCGGATGAACCATGCCCCATTTGCAAAAAAAGCATGTCTGGATAAATTCGGCGAGCATGCGCTCCACTGCAAGGAATTTCCGGGGTTTAAGCACCGCCATGATTTGGTCAGAGATGTTCAATGGGATGTGCTTCGAAGTGTGGGGGTCTCAACCAAGAAAGAAGCACCAGTCAATTTTCCGACCGATTCGCGAGAGGGGAGATCTACCTTGCGTCCTGCGGATGTTCTTGTGTTTGGATGGGTTGGGGGCAAAACATGCTTGTGTTGACCTGAAAGGAGTTTCCCCCTTGGTATGTTTGCGAGACAGCGGCTTTGTACCGGGGCAGAAAGTTTTTGCGGGCGGAAGCTAAGAAGGTCGCTAGGTACAATGCAGCTTGTTTAGAGAATCAACATGTGTTCCTGCCGTTTGCTTTTGACACATTTGGATCTCTGGCCCTTGAGGCAGTACGGTTTCTGAAACGAGTGCAGAAGGTGGTCCACAGTGACTCGCAGAGCCCTAAGAACCAAGGGTTTGTGTTTAGCAGGATAGGCTTTGCGATTCAAAAAGGGGATAGCGGCGCAGCTTGTTGCCCGCTTACCCACCATCTAAATGTAACTAATTTTGTCTTGGTATGGAATAAAATAGATGAATTTGGTTTAAAAAAAATAAATTTAATTAAGCCCCAAATACACTCATATTTAATGGTAAGTATATTTATGAATTTTGGAGCGTTACATCTTTACTCTCTTCAGCTACAAAATAAAATAATAAAGATGAAGCATGCGACATTAACATATCACAGCAGAGTTGATCTGCCTATTTGCTAGCAAGAATGCTACGAGCACTTCATGATTCGTCAGTTAAATACAAGCTTATTATGGTATGCAATTTCACTCATTCTAATACTATTATTTTGCTACCTGTTTATGTTTATTGCTCTACTATTGATCGTAGATAAAATTTAGTTTAAATTATTAAATTCTTTAAAGCTTAAACGGCCTAAGGGGCATATTTTTAATGGCGGGGATAGGACACACAAATCCTCAGGGACGCCTCTATCTTTTTATGTACATATTGCGTTGGACTTCG
>JAUTDX010001434.1:0-73690 GCA_030844895.1 Ambrosia x helenae | reverse complement strand
CTTCCAATTTGACCACCAAACTTTAGCTTTTAGGATTTAAAACTTTAACCACCAAACTTTTAGTTTTTTAGGATTCAAACTTGACCACCCAACTTTTTTAAACTTTGCACTTTGGCGAAACTTTTAGCTTTTAGGATTTCAAACTTTGACCACCAAACTTTTAGCTTTTAGCCGCGAGTTTTTGAAGCCAATGCGAGAATAACAGTCGTGTAATATTATCTTTTATGTCCCACGAAACCCTTCACGCAACAGGAATTCCTATAGCGACGCGCGGATCTTTAACATCCACCAAACCCTCAACGTAACAGGAGCTCCCGCCGCGAAGCGCGGGTAATAGAATCATAGTTAAACCCAAAAAGCGACCGATTTAGAAGATTAAAGCTCAAATCCACAACCACCGAAAAAAGATTAAACCCTGTATATAAGGTGTCTTCATTCAAAGAACATACATACATAAATAGAGTTAATAGCCATTTTCGTCCTGTGGTTTGGTCCAGTTTGCCACTCCAGTACAAAAGTTTTTTTTTTTGCAATTCCTTACCTGTGGTTTGGATTTTTTTGCCAAATTCGTCCTTTTCACTAACCCAGTTAAAAAATGCCGTTAGTGTCAGGGTAGTGTTGGTCTTTTACCAGTTTAATGAAGGACAACATTGTCATTTGATAGCCTATGATTATTTTAATAAAAAAAACCTATCAGTCCTTACCCACCCCACCCCCTCTCTCTCACACATAACACACTCTCTCTCTCTCTTCTCCATCGGTCACCTTCTCCGACCATTCTCCGGATGATCTCCGACATCGGCAACAACCACCCGAATACCACCTTCTTACCAATCATCCCTCCGATAGCCATCCTCTCCTCTCCAATAGTTAAATAACCAACTATAAACCCGACCTCCTGGTTGTCTTCTCCGACCTATCTCCGGCGACCTCACGACAACCGCCTTCTACAGTCGAACACCCCGACAGTCCTCTTCCTAACCACCACCGATAACCCACCATCATAACGTCCGACTAGTTCCCTTCCCTTGTCACCTCGAACACTATAAAACCAACAACCTTCGACCAACTCCGGTCTCCTTCTCCTCCGGTTCCGATATCCCTCCAAAAAACAACCCACTGCTCGTATTCAGACTTCCATTGCATCTTTTTATATGCTTTATTTAACCCAAAACCCATAATCTGGACATATTTAAAACAGATTGTTGATTTCAGCCTTAAATAAGAAAAAAAGGTTTCAGGGGCCAGGGGGAGACGATGGGCAGACTGGAGTTGTTGTTTGGGTTGGGGTTGGGGTGGATTATTATATTATTATTATTATTATTATTATTATTATTATTATTATTAGCTTACGAGATGAAAGAGCATTTGCAGATTTAGCAGCCTTGACTAACGATGATGGAGGAAGAAACAGATCTAGGAACATGATGATGGAGGAAGGGGATCGAAATAAGAGATGCAGGGAGATACAAATTTGATTGAGATTGAGAGAGAGAGAAGAGAGAGAGAGAGAGAGAGAGAGAGAGAGAGAGAGAGAGGAGAGAGAGAGAGAAGAGAGAGAGAGAAGAGGAGAGAAGAGAGAGAGAGAGAGAGAGAGAGAGAGAGAGAGAGAGAGAAAGAGAGAGAGAGAGAGAGGGTAGGGTAGGGTGGGGTGGGGGTGGGGTAATATTTTTTATTAAAATTTTAAATTATAGATAAAAAGACAAAAATACCCCTGACACTAACGACATTTTTTAACTGGGTTAGTCAAAAGGACGAATTTGGCAAAAAAAAATCCAAACCACAGGTAAGGAATTGCAAAAAAAAAAAACTTTTGTACTGGAGTGGCAAACTGGACCAAACCACAGGGACGAAAATGGCTATTAACCTCTACATAAATATATATAGAGAGAAACCTTTCCATGGTATTGGTGCTGTTTCAAAAATTGGGTTTTCAATAGGCAGTTTTGTTTCGGATTCTTCTTGTTAACTAAAAAGATCTCTGCTTTTCGTCTAAACAGCAGCAGCAACTAACCTTTTAATTTTATTGCAGTCGTAGCAAAATAATAATAATAATAATTAACAATGGCCGGCCTTCAGGAGCAAAACCCAGGTCCCTTTTACGACCATCTTTCATCTCAATAATAATAATAATAATAATAATAATAATAATAATAATAATAATAATAATAATAATAATAATAATAATAATAATAATAATAATAATAATAATAATAATAATAATCCCATGTTTATTTTATTTTATTTTATTTTTTACATTGTTCAGGAACCGTTGAGCAGAAAGTTGTTATAAGAAACAAGCATGGAGAGAATCTTGTAGGTCTATTGCATGAAACTGGATCCAATGATGTTGTTATCTTGTGTCATGGCTTTCAATCAACCAAGGTATAGTCCCTTAATGATGTTGGATAATCTTAATAATTCTGTTGGACTTAGAGGGTGTTTTTGGGATTGAGTTTGGAAATGCAAAAGTGCTTTTGGTCAAAAGTGCTTATTGGCTTATGACTTTTTGAAAAGGAGTTTTAAAAAAAGTGTTTGGATTAGCTTTTGGGATGGGAAACGTCAAAAAGTCAATAGATTGTTATTTTTTTAAGTGTTTCGCTTAACTTATTGTGAATATTGGTTGTATGGGTGATAAATTTGTAATTTTTTTCCAAAAGTCAAAAGTCAAAAGCCAAAAGCTAAGATTTCTAACTTTTCAAAACAGCTTTTTCCACCCTTAAAAGCTAAAAGCCAAAAGTCAAAACAGAAAGTGCTTTTGGGTTAACACAACAGCTTATTGACTTATTAACTTTTTCAAAACGCTAATAAGTCAATAAGTTGGTATGAAACTCAATCCCAAACACCCTCTTAATCGTTTTGTTCACATCACCGGGTCAGGGGTATAAGTGTCTTTTTACTTGGGTTTGTTTTTTTAAATATTTTTTCTTTTTATTTACGAAGTTTAATAATTTGTTGTAATTTGTGTGCTTTGGATTATAATATAATATAATAATAAGAGTCGAGCGAGTTTGTTAAATCTCGTGTTTTGGTATTTCCATACATACTAATCGATCCGGGCATATATGTTCATGATCTTAATCCAACCCAAGACTACATTGCATTGCATTGCTGTTGGCTTGTAATTCAAGATGAAATATTGACCTGTAATCCAAATCATTATAAACTGTTGTTGTTTTTGTAGGAAACCAATACCATGATGAACCTTGCTTCTGCACTACAGAAGGAAGGAATCAGCGCCTTTCGTTTTGATTTTGCTGGCAATGGGTAAGTTACAATATTGAACATATAATTTCATATACATTTAACTGCTTTAATTATAAGTTTATGACATACATATCAATTTACATATTTGCGCTAGAGGATCATATAACCATTCTGTTGTTGTTTGTTCTAGTCGTCAGTCGCCAATATCATTCTAAAAATGTGTATTTAAACATTCGCTGATTACGTGAAAGGAGTGTAATAACTTTCGTTTTTGCCATATTGTTTTTTAGGGAAAGTGAAGGCTTATTTCAATATGGTAATTACGGTAGAGAGGCTGATGACTTACATTCAGTAATCCAACATTTTAATGGACACAATCGTGTAACACGTGCAATTCTTGGACACAGTAAAGGTATGCTGGAATATTGCTGTACATGCCAAACACTGTTTTATACTTTTTGTGACCCTCCTAATCTTATTGTTTACAGGTGGCAATGTGGTGCTCTTATACGCGGCTAAGTATCATGATGTGGGCCGTGTCATCAATGTGTCTGGACGTTTAAGACAGAGGGTGGTGTTGAAGAGCGCTTGGGGAAAGGATTTTTGCAACAAGTGAAAGAAAATGGTTTTATTGATGTTAAATCCAAAACAGGTATTCATGCTACTACTGAAATATTGAAACTTTTTTGTACCAAATCCAAACACCTCCTTGATGCTAGTCGTTCATTATTCTGACTAGTTTTCTGCGTGTAGGGGAAGGTCTTATATCGTGTGACTGAAGAAAGTTTGATGGATCGTTTGAATACAAATATGCATGAAGCATGCCTGCAAATTGATAAAGATTGCAAGTAAGATACACAAAAATTACTTCCATCTTTTATAGCAAAGAGTCGAAACCTTTTACTTTTCATTTTCAAATTTCAACAAACAAGTGTATATTATTTTAAACTAAAAATGTTCTTTTTCCTCGCATATTAATATAGCTAAATAAATGTAGCTGTAACCTGTAAGCAATGAGCAATTTACACATGAATCTTGATGCTTATCGAATTCTGAGTCAAGAAATAACTTGTTTGACCCTCAAAAGTCAAATGCATTCTCTGTTAGTTGATCTTAATCATTGTTGTCATTTCATGGCATACATGCATTATTATGCGGTAATGATGATGATGATAATAGCAATCTTCTACTCTATTTGATCAGAAATGTTTGTGTTTTTATAGGGTTCTGACCGTTCATGGATCCAATGACTCAATCGTTCGAGTCAAAGAGGCGTTAGAGTTTGCAAAAGTTATACCAAACCACAAGTTGCAAATCATTAAAGGGGCCAACCATGGATTCTCCAAGCATCAAGATGAGTTGATTTCCATTGTTTTGTCTTTCATAAAAGAACCTCTAAATCACCACCAAGATGATGCATCATAAAGGGTAATCAACTCAAGTAGCTCCGGTTCAGATTTTGGCTGAACATATTTTTGCTGCATTCATTTTTGTATTCAAGATTCAAATTACTGAAATTTATATAATATAGTACGAAAAAGGATTTTTGATGGTTATTGTAAATTTTACTTAATCATCCTTAAGTTTAGCTTAAACTATATCTATTGTGTTATTCTTTTGGTTATTCAAGGTAGGGGTGTAAACGAGCCATGCTACTCGTGAGCTTCTCGAGATTGATTGCTAGAAGCTCGAATTGAGTTGTGTTTAAATGAGCTAGAGTCTAAATCGAAGCTCGTTAATAAATGATCCTGAGCTTCGTATATTGAGTTTTACTAGGCTTGTGATCTTAAACGGCTTTTAATTTATATAAAAATTTTAATAGTTAAACGACCTAATATAGGGAAAGTGAATATGAGGTTGTTATATGTACGCAACTTAGGTGGGGAATCCATCAAAATGACATAGTTTTGATTAAAATATATTAAATCATTTTACGATGCTACTGATTCTTTTTAGACTGAATTACAAGTTTTGTCCTTTATACCAGATTTCAAAGGATGTCCTTTATGTTTAAAATTGACGAGTTTTATACTTTGAAATCTGGTATAAACGTAAAGGACAAAACTTGTAATTCAGTCTTCTTTTTAAGAATACATTTTACCACTAAACTTATCATCTAACGTTCATTGTCTAAATTCATACACCACTATCCAAAACATGTAACTAAATTTCATGAAGAGATGGGTAATGTTTCACACCAAAGTATAAGCATATGTTGATTCTTGGCCATAGCCCTTAGGGATGATTAAAAAAAATCATTAAGAGATAGGGATGTGCTATAAGCAAACGACATTAAACCAAGATTCATATTTCATAGTAAATATCTCTGTTGCAAAACAAGGCCGGGTGCCCGGGTTGACCGAGTACTCGCTTCAGGGTAGGTCGTTGAGTATAGCCGAGTACTACCCGCCTAGGCCGATTTGACCCCCGAGTACTCCTCTGATTACGCCGAGTACTCGCTCCAGGGTAGGTCGCTGAGTACAAGCCCAAACCGAATTTTGCAACACTGGTAAATATATGTCATAAAACTTTTGTTGCAATTTTTTTTATAATTAATATGTATTTCCTTTATAATTTCTATTTGACCAAAAAACTTGACTGAACTTATAAATGCGAAAGAGCAAGCAGATTTAACCAAAGTAATCAAACCATGGTAACCCGTACTAATGGGTCATGAAGATTTATAAACCGAAACGTTAGTCATAGATCCAAATTTAACCTATAACTAGAACATACATAAAATAGTTTACAAAAGTGTGATTTGTTGTATAACTCATATAAATAATGTTTATACATCCATATATTTTACGGCTAAATGATTAATGTGATAGTTACACATAAGGGTATAGATTAGCTGAGGCCGCTCATGAACTACTCAAGATCGCCTAGCCAAAAAACTCGAATAAAGTCGACCAAAGGCGAAGCTTTTTCGCCCCGTCCCACCGATTTTGGTTCAATATTGTAAATTTCTCCGGTTCTATTCGAAAATTTTGTATATTTTGAGTCTACCCCCACCAATTTAAAAAAAAAAGTTGGGTCTTATGACTTTCGGTCCTTCGAACCACTCCAGCTAAAGTCGAGGCTAAACGAGCTCGAGCCGGAGTTACACATTTATAGGAGAGAGGGAAACTCCACCCAATCAAGCAGTCCTCTCTCTATCAACAACCAATCAATAATAAGCTGAAAATGGCCGCCGTCGC
The DNA here is from genome assembly GCA_030844895.1 of Ambrosia x helenae. Lineage (NCBI taxonomy): Eukaryota > Viridiplantae > Streptophyta > Magnoliopsida > Asterales > Asteraceae > Ambrosia > Ambrosia x helenae. Next base: position 67,283 of record JAUTDX010001434.1, on the reverse strand, counting down.
CGGTGAATCAACCACCACCACCACTCCCGAGCAAAAGATAGGTGAGTTTTCAGACTATCATTCAATACTATACACCCACTTCATATTTACATCAAACCCACTTGCTTTTATGCTTTATTTCTCATCAGATGTAGGATTAAAGATTAGCCTTTTGATATCAACATTCTTTAACAGAAGATCACTCACTTTGTGATAATCAACAGGTTTTGAACAACTGTTGTAAAACATGATGATGGTGTATTTTTAGGAAATAGTCACTAAATACCAATCAAGATTTATATTAAAGGTTGTTTAACCACTCAAGTTTTACTCTAGTTTCGCTTCGGTCGCGCAAAAGATGTTCCAAGTGACCTATAGGCCATACCAATGATGATACTTAGTGACATTCAATGTTGCAAAAGACGCTAGGCGCTAGGCGGGCGGTGAGGTCCAGCTAGGGACTAGACGGGACTAGGCAAAAAATTAGGCGTTTGGTATTTTATACGTATTTTATATATATACACAAATTAGGTGATTTTTGAAAATATGTTAAGATATATACACACATAATACTTAGAAATACTTAGATATATACACATAATACTAAGAAATACCTAGAAATACTTAGAAATTTAAAAAATAAAAGTAAAAAAAAAAACCACCGCCTAGGCCCGCCTAGGATTGCCTAACGGCCGCCTAATCGCCAAAACGCCCAGAACTCCGACTAGGGCTTATTTCCGATATTACCTTCAGCCTAGCGCCTAGGCCGATTTTTACAACATTGGTGACATTTGACCTATTTTTCACATAATCATTACCACAGTTTGTTAAATTTGTGCACTGCAAACTGTAGTGTGTTTATGGCATTTATGCAATATGATGGTTACTTAACACTAAGGTTGTATTAAATCTTAATATTTAGTCAAAGTGACTTGCTACATAGGTCACAAACTATGAATTAATAGGCTAAAGCAGAGGGCTATCATAAGGTAGAGAGTGTTGAATTTCGGCATGAACAACACACGTAGTATTTTATTTAGAATGTTAAACGAATTGGACGAAAAACTGGAAGAGAGAAACAGAAATCGATATTGATATTGATGGTGGCTAAGGCCTTAAGTAAACAATGAACCAGTGTCTATTAGTGGTTATCCGGTTATGTTGTTAATAACTACCACATGAAACGGTGCCTTGATAACTGTCTAATAAACCTAACTTAACTATACTAATGATTCGTGACAAGCTTATTATATTTACATAATATATACTTAGGATAATATGATGGTTAAAGATTATGGTCTACAGAGAGATTTCAAATTGTCATTTTGATGTTAAAACTTAAAAGCGATTAAAACTACAATTTATGTATTAAATATGGTTATCCATATGTATTGAATAAAAGGATTTAATAGGTTGTAAGCATTAAACACGCTTTTGGTCACTTTTGACCCGGTTCAACCCATTTGATCCTTTCAGTTTTCATTATAGCAGAGTTTTTAAGTTCATCCGTTTGACGATGGATGACCTTTAGAAATTTCTGCCTCGATAACATTTGAGAATTGATCCGAGATGATTGCAACTTCTTCTCTTATATTGTTTCAGGGGCTGAACCAAAGAAAATAATCATACAAAATAATTATGGCGAAAAACTTGTTGGCTTGTTACATGAAACAGGGGCCAAAGAGATTGTAATCTTGTGCCATGGCCTCCAAGGCACAAAGGTACTTTATATTTTCTGATCATTTTTTTTTATGTTCTATATATTTTTTTAAAATTTTTGGGTAAGTAAGATTAATATCAGAAACCAAAACGAGTATAGGCAATAAACAACAAAATTTTGCCTTGTATTTTATTTGAGCTGCTTCAGCAACCAAAAGACTAACGATTTAGTGCCTTGTATGCTTTTTATGGGGTATTGGTCTAATAGAAATTTTGTTTATTACGAAATGCTTTTATATTGAACATGTTCGTGTTGCCAGGAATACAGTATGATGGCAGAGCTCTCTTTTGCATTGGAAAAACAAGGGATCAGTGCCTTCCGCTTCGATTTTTCAGGAAACGGGTAAGTCAAAAATGTTAGAGATATGCTTTGACTTTTCAGGTCAAATAGACTAACTACCAACTTCAAAGCTGTTTTACTCATGAGTCAAAAGTCAAATGTACTCTTTTGCTGATTATTCAGGGAAAGTGAAGGCTCGTTCGATTTTGCTAACTACCGTAAGGAAGTTGATGACTTACATGGGGTAGTTCAACATTTCACTGCAGCAAATCATGTTGTTAGTGCTATCATTGGACACAGTAAAGGTATGTGTCATTTTAACTGTTTTGACTTCTTGAGGTCAAACAAATCAAGTCTTTGACCTTCACATTAATAAAAAAAAGTCAATGAACCTTTTGAATACCCACAGTTTTGAGTTTGAGAGCTAACAAGGATTTAATTTCCCGCATGTTGTGTTGGGATGATATTTAGATCACCAAATTTATGAATTCTAACATTTGTACATACTGAAGTAAAAGTTCTCATGCACCTGCGTCTTTCAGTTGTGCTGATTTAAGTGATGAATTAAGAAAAGCAACAGATATGAAACTTGGCATTTTACAGTTTTAAAATGTTTTTTATGATTATGTTTAACCCTAACTTGATTGTTTTTTTAACCTTTTTGCAGGTGGGAACGCAGTGGTCTTATATGCCTCTCTGCATCACGATATACCAACAGTTGTCAATGTGTCTGGTCGTTATAAGATGGATCGGGGCATCGAGAAGCTTTGGGAAAAGATTATTTGGAAAGAGTGAAAAAAGATGGCTTTATTGACATCAAATCACAAGCAGGTTAAACATGTCTAAATTCGCCTATATGTCGCTAGACTTTAATTTTGCAAGATTAAATCAGGACTTTCAAAAATCATGAAAAAGTATTTTACTAAAGATTAGGGACTTGATCATGTAGACTTTTTGGACTCGGTTTGGCTCACAGGTGTAATCACAGCTAATGTTTTTTTTTTTTTCTGATTATTTAGGAAAAGTTTTATTTCGCGTGACGGAGGACAGTCTGATGGAACGACTGAACACAAACATGCATGAAGCGGGACTTAAAATCGACAAAGACTGCCGAGTTCTGACTGTTCATGGGTTGGCTGATGAAGTCATTCCAGTTGAAGATGCTTTGGAGTTTGCCAAGATTATACCAAACCATGAGTTAAAAATCATTGAAGGCGCTAACCATGATTACACCAACCACAGAGACAAACTAGTTCCTGTTGTTTTGATTTCATAAAGGCCAATGTGCATAGGGTTCTTTGAACCAAATGCATCTGAAGCAATATATGTTTATTGATGTATTTGTTACACATGTATACCACTATTTACCAGTCAACTTTCAAAGATTTAATCTTTGATCTACAACATATTTACTGATGATGATTTATGAAAACCAAATATATGTATATTATGAATTGAAGCTCTCAATAGCTTTTCTTAAAATTATGTAAATAAATGGTGTAAGGCCCAAGCTATAGTCCAATGGGCCTTAAGGTTACTTTAAGGCTTAGATTCGGTTATTTTAGTTGAAGTCTTTGATGATTAGTTAATCTTGCATTTGTTATCTAAAACCAAATTTCTTATCAATAATCTATAATCTATCTATCTATAATAATAACTTATGATAAAAGAATTGAACTTTGATGATGTGACATTCAATGGAGGCCTCAACCCCTCATTGAATGTGTCACGTGGCATCATGTAGGATTTTTTAATTTTTGAGTTTTTTTAATAAATCTATATATATTGTAATTATTTTAGGAAGAATTTAAAAACAAAATTAAATTTTCTTTCTAATGTTTCCTCCCATAACTTTTAAATGTTAATATCTTTTATATACGAGATTTTTTAAAGAAAAAAATTACACCAAATTAACGAGCGTTTAATTATACAACTATTTTTGTGGAGTTTTGTTTTCAAATATATTTACTTTACTAATAAATCACAAACGATAAACATAACTTCATAGGCAGAGATTTTTTTTTATATTTGAATATGATAACTTATGGCAAAATTTTGTTTAAAATAAATATTATTATTATTATTATTCATTAATCATGTATTGGCAAATCATTAATTATGTTATCATATTAGATATTTTATTATGTTATATTAGATATTTCAACCCGAGACACTCCCGGGATAAAAGCTAGTGGTATTATATATTTTTTTTTGAACGCTAACTTTCATTCAAAAAATAACCTGCAACGTCCCCAAATAGAGGACCGCAACTACCAAAAACCAAGTTACATCATATACATAGGATATTTACAGTGTCTCCAACTTTCAAAGTCTTATTCTTGAACACCTTCTCATTCCTAGCCTTCCAGATACACCAACATGCAATAGTCGTGATCCCATGTAAAATTTGTTTACCTTTTTTATCCACATTGTAAAACTAGTTTTTCGTGACTTTGATACCATGAATGAAATTAAAAAATAAACATAATTTTATTCACTAACTTATATTTTACATATGGTACTAAAACATAGAAAAGTACTAAAGTGAGTTAACTAATTAATATTACTTGGGGCCCATATTACTTTTATACATAATACTTAAAACACATTAATATTATGCTTATTATTCCTACAGTAACATATTTAAGCAAGCAAATATAAATCTTTACTCAGAATTAAAAATTCTTTGCCCAGGAGATAGTATCATTTTTGGATCAAACTCAGCTTTCATCTTCATAAAAACACTCCATTTCTTGCCAAAATGCTTCACCCATTCTGCTTTCTTTGTGTAATGTGGGAAGTATTGTTTGATCTTGATCCCAGCTTTGGCACAAAACTCTAAAATCTGTTTATTTTGTTCATCGATAACGGCTGGATCAATGGCGGGTCCAGCAGAGTTTAGGAGCGCGACGGTGTAGAACATGTCATCATCATCTTCTGGTATAACAACTGACATTCTATCATCCCACCTGAAAATTTTCAAGAAGTTAACTTAACTAGAAAACTAACACATAGCAGTTAGAGATTAAAGATGCTTATCTTACCCTTTTCGGTTAATTGGGTAGATAAGGAATGGACCTGAAGTCAAGCTTTGTTTCTGAATAATATTAACCAAAACACCTTGATTAAAATCCGCAATTCTTGATCTCGGCACAAAGAGATTTAACCATGGATGAGGGACTTCCCATAGCCCTAAGGATTGAAGTAGCACCTCTTCGTCTCTTACTCGATTCAGAAAATCAAAAAGAGTTGCATCTTTTGTGAAAATAAGTCCAGAATTGATGTTCAATGCCTTGAATATCACTTGAAGTTCCTATAAAAAAGAACATTTTTTTATACAAACATATTGAAAGCAGTGTGCACAGCCAAAATAAGATAATAATTACTAACCTCCTCAATGGTGTTTATGATTGGATCATTATAATACTTGACTGCTTCTAAGCAGTATAAAATACCATTTTTGGATGCTAAAGAGCGTATTATGGATTCATCATTAGGAGAGAAAAAGTTGTCTGCAGGACTCCTTTCCAAGATCAAAGAGCCTTCTACATAATTAAACCCATCAACTGATATCAAACGTTCTTGATCCTTTGTGAACTTGGCAAAATCGTCGTAAATTATTTTAAACCATTTCACCTACACCCCAAAAACAAGATGATAGTACACAAAATCTTGAAGTCATAACACATGTTAATTATACTAATGAGAATATTGGTCCATCCACACATGCATGTACTCACTTTAGTGTACGTGGTTTCAGAAATTAATTAATGGTATATTTATTAATCAGAATATTAATGTATTACCAAACATAGGGATTTTAATGACGTAAGTATATGTCAGAAATCACTAGGTGAAAGTAGAGTAGTCGGTGATCATGGCACTTATGAAAACATAACGTGTGCAAATAGTTCACCGACTGCATTTACCAAGAAATCACTAAGCAAGCTTCACTGACAAATTACCGATTATTACCATCCCTTAATAATAGAAGTGTGTTTCACCGACATATCATTAACGCACAACCATATATATTATAAAATATACTTTAGAAAAAACAATTGGGTTGACTTGTCTGTTCAGTCGTTTTTTTTTTAATTTTTTCGGTTTGACTTGTCTGTTCAGTCGCTGAAAGTCAATTTTCTAGTGAAAACCGATATAATTTAAAGATGAATATCATACCTATTGGGTGCCTTGTCTAGTACAATCCTTGCCCTAGTTATGATCCCAAATTGTCCTAGACCTCCAAGAACAGCATAAAAGAGATCAGAATTATTGTTCTTGGAACAAGTTATCAAATCCCCTTTCCCTACAAAGTAAACAAACACAATTAACTTCATATATACTTATAGCATCAGCCATCAAATCATAAAATTATGTTCTTGATGATACAAGTTATAAACTATACCAGTAATGACATCCATTTCAAGAACATTGCTTATTTGAGGACCATGAAAAGAAGATTGACCACTAATCCCAGCATTAGAGAGTGTCCCACCAACCGTGAGGTACAAGTAATCTGTCCATGAAACTGGTGCAAGCCCATGCAGCAACGTGGCTTGCAAGACATCAATCCATAACTGCTCACCTCCAACATCTGCATAAAACCCTAAAGAAGAGTCCCCAGAAACCCTAATCCCAGTATTATTATTATTATTAATATTATTATTCAAACTTGACATTTTCACCACCACCCCATCTTTGGCCATGGCCTGACCCCTAACCGAATGGCCATTGCCACGCGCCGCGATAGTGAACGGAGACGACGAGTTGTATGACGATTTCACAAGGTGGACGATATCCGAAACTGACGAAGGTTGAAGCACACCAAAAGGGAGTTCTTGAATGAGTTTACCATAGTCAGAAGAAGCTGTTTTCATACAAATGGTGTCTGTACAAAGATTATAATTCTCTGTGGTTTGGTTTGGAGATGATGTGAATGGAATGTTTAAGTGTAGCAATGGTCTTGACGACACTGTCATGAAAACAAGATTGTTCATTATGAAAGGTACAATGAAATAAACATGAAGTATTATTAGTTTGGAATAAGCCATGATGAAAGAAGAGAGGAAAAAATACAAAATCTTGAATGGAAATTAAGTGTGTATGATGTGAATATATATAGGAATAGGAAGTTGCATGGAATGGAAAAAGTCAAAATGTTACTTCATTGTAAAAAAGTTGCACCTTTGAGTATATGTATAATAAAATAATTAATAATAACAGTTTGTGTTTCAAAGATTATTATTATAATCTTCAAACCTTTTAATTAGAAAAGACAATTAACCATTGCAAATCATGGATAGCATATTATTTTACATTTTAATAGTGTTTTAAGGAGTATGTTATTGACACGGTAACATTTGTGCATAGATGTGGTCAACATATGTTATCGTCATACAACATTATTTTGTATATTATCATTTGTGTCATCTCATATTTTAAACACAATTTAGTCGTATATATATTTATTCCATAACTTTAGTTATTAACTAAAGTTATGATTTTGTTTTTGAACATCTAATGCAATATGACTAAAAGTACGTATTTGATACGTATGTGTTTGAGTTTAGTTGAATATATATATGGTTTAAGTTAAAAGTCATAATATATTACCAACAAGGCAACAAGGACGGTGGATAGCCTTCCGAACCGGTAAAGCTAAATTAAGAGAAGCTAGTAAGTTGACTTTTTTTACTAAGATATCATAAAGTCAAACTGATCAATCATATTAAATAAGCATAGTACATATATATACACCCACATATACATAACATATACATATAAAGTATAAGTATTCTATTTCAATTTATTAAGATGTTTTGATTGAATTGTATATCTGACATTCGCATTCATTTAGTTATCAAATGTTTATCGTTTGGTTTCTACATGTCTTTCTTTAGTATATACAAATTAATAGGGCCTAGTGTCAACCATTAGCTTTTTATTTAGCATTCACACTAGCAATAAGTTTGGCTAAATGGTGGCCTAAAACCAATAAATTGTAATTTATAATCATTTTTTTATTAGGTTGGACTCTCTTACTTTTGCACATCGATCCCTAATAATATATTATTCTTTTAACAAGAAGTTAGTCATTATAAGTGGCTTTTACGTACTTGAATAAAATTTAATCGTTTTTTTTTAAAAAAAATTCATGTACGTGTTAATTAATTGATTTTGTGATAATATGCTTTTGTTTTACTATAAAATAAATTTACACCTGATCAAGAGGCAGCATCCTTTATGGGCTTAAAAAGGTGGCGCCTCTTACAAATTTTTTAACAAACTAATATGCACAAGTGTGTATTGGTGTGTGGAAACCATTGGAAGGATTTTGTTTACTAGACAGACCAACATAACTTCAATCCTGTAAGCATCAACACACATATAGTGTAATCGAAAGTAACTAATGCAATTTACAAGGAGATATACACATTCTAAATACATAAAGATATACACAGTCATATTTCTAACATATAGAACATTGCATCTAACATACTACAGTGATACACCTGACTTCCTCACTTTGCATCGAGTTTTATACACATTTATATGATGATGCACATAACTAAATACAACGGTGTTTCAAACTTCTTAGGTATTATCACTGATGTAATTAGTGAATATGTTTAGGTATATAATGGTGCATCTAAGTCGTTACTATTGAACGTAAATATGTATTATAAGCTAGATACATAAACCGGTTCACAATACTCACATCGGTTCACACTAAAGACACAACGTTCACAATGAAGACACGTCGGTCAACCATCAAAACACACCGGTTCAATATAGACGCAACGATTCATAACAGTTGTGTCGGTTAACATTTAGGAATACTAGTATATATATGTATCACATGTATCATTGTTACGGTTATCAAGTTTCTGTATCAAAACCTATCATACAAGAACACTTTGTAATCTTACGATTAAACATTCAAATCAATACAATCATTATTATCATTATTTGTTATCAATTTGTTGTCTATCCTTCATAAATCGGCCAACAAATCTGGTATCAGAGCCAAGGAAACAGAGAACCATTCGAAAAACACCATCATCAATCCGATTATCATATTCGAACAAAAACAGAGGATCATTCCAATCTCTCGTAAAGGAAGTAACAGGATCAAAAGACAACAAGAGGAAATTACGCGAATTATATCAACAAGAAATTATCATCGTATTGCAAAAATTCGTCAGTAATCTCTCTAAACCCTAAATCTGTATAGAATATTATTCTTCCCTTATAGAACAGAGCATAATCAGAATCCTGTTTAGTATTAGGATAGCGATTGTTTAACCAAATTAGTACTCATATAAAGAATCGCACACGGATAGATTGGAAAATATACTTAGTATCCATTTAGATTATCATAGTCTGTTTGTTAATCGGATATTAGGAGGGAAACATCAGAAGGAATTGTTTATATTTTCTTGAAATTTTGTTGACCCCAAAAGTCAAAATCCGGAGATAAATCACAAACCAAATCCAGAAAGTTTGTTTCGGGTTTCGGGATTAATCCTTTAATCTCAAATCACTCAAACAAATTATTAAATAATTATGACAACACAAGGAGGAGTACAAACCCAAATTCCAAAACTTTTGGGACAAAATTATTATCATTGGAACATTCAAATGAAAGTGCTATTAGAATCCCAAGATTTATGGAGTGTAGTAGAGGATGGTGTTAGGGAATTACCAAATGATGCTAGTGATGCCTTACGAAAGGAACATAAAGAGCAAAACAAAAAGGATAAGAAGGCACTTCACTATCTATTTCAAGCATCAAATGAAACAATATTTGAAAGAATTGCAAATGCAAAAACATCTAAGGAAGCTTGGGAGATACTATACAAATCATATCATGGAGAACGTCGTGTAAAGACAGTAAAACTACAAACCCTTAGATGTGAATTTGACATCCTAAGAATGTCCGAAACAGAAACAATAGAAGGATATTTTGACAGGGTTACCACAATAGTTAACCAGTTAAGAATGAATGAAGAGGAGTTAAGTGATAAACGAGTAGTTGAGAAAATATTACGTAGCATGACCAGAAAGTACGAATCAGTAGTAGTAGCTGTAGAAGAGTCCAAAGATTTAGAAGAATTGTCTATCGAAGAACTTATGGGTATATTACAATCCCATGAATTAAGACTTAAGCAATATGACACACACGTCATTGACCAAGCATTTCAAGTACAAAGTGGGACTCAAGTAAAAAATAAAGGTGGGAATAGATATAATAACAGCTACAGAGGAAGAGGTAGAGGAAGAGGAGGTAGGTCAGGTCGATACGGACCCATCGTATGTTATAACTGTCAAGGAGTAGGTCATATAGCAAGAAACTGTCCAAATAAGGAGGAAAGTGAGAAAGATGAATCCGCAATGGTATGTAGAGAAGAAAATAAGACAGAACAAGACAGTATGTTCATGATATTCAATATGGAAGAAAGTAAAGATACGAATTGTTGGTATTTAGATAGCGGATGTAGTAATCATATGACAGGAAATAGGGATATATTCATCACATTCAATGACCAAGACAGACGAGAAGTTAGAACGGGTGATGACAAGAGACTACAAGTCTTAGGAAGTGGGGAAGTATGTATAAGAGTAAATGATAGGGTGAACAAGATACCAAATGTCTTTTATGTAGAAGGGTTAAGACATAATCTCCTCAGCATAGGTCAATTACTACAAAAGGGATACAGTGCACTATTTGGAAAAGAAATGTGTACCATAAAAAATCAAGAAGGAAAAACAATTACAGTAAGCCATATGACGCAAAACAAAATGTTTCCTTTATATCCAAATCAAGACTTACCCAAAGTTTTATATACCTCCACAAAGTCAAGTCCTGATTTATGGCATCAAAGATATGGACACATCAACTATGAAACATTAATTGAGATGGAACACAAACAAGCAGTAAAGGGTTTACCAAAATTACACAAGACAGAAAATGTATGTGAGGGATGTGCACTAGGAAAACACGCACGAAAACCGTTTAGCAAACAAGCAAAATGGAGAGCAGAAAGACCCCTACAACTTGTTCACTCAGATATATGTGGACCTATGAGAACCAAGACTATTGGAGGATGTAGATATTTCATTACCTTCATAGACGATTTTACAAGAAAAACCTGGATATACTTCCTCAAAGAAAAATCACAAGCATTACACTTCTTCAAAATATTTAAAGCCTTAGCAGAAAACCAATCAGACAAAAGAATCAAATATTTTAGGACTGACAGAGGTGGTGAATATTGCGGGAATACATTCCAAGAATACTTACAAGAACATGGAATACATCATCAACTGACTACAAGTTACACACCACAACAAAATGGAGTTGCCGAACGTAAAAATAGAACCATAATGGAATTAAGTAGAAGTATGCTTAAAACAAAAGGACTTCCAAATGAATACTGGGGAGAAGCTGTAAGTTGTACAACATACCTATTGAATCGAACTACCTCCAAAAGTGTCAGTGATAAAACTCCTGAAGAAGCATGGACTGGAATAAAACCAGATGTATCAAACCTTCGAATCTTTGGATGTCTAGCCTATGCACACGTCCCAGAACAGAAGAGAGGTAAACTTGATGATAAAACAGAAAAAACAATATTTGTTGGATACAGCGAGAATAGTAAGGCATACAAACTATACAATCCTATTACAAGAAAGATAATAGTCAGTAGAGACGTCATATTTGATGAAAATAAAGCTTGGGTAGAAAATGAAGATGAGGATGTTGTGACCCTGGATGAAAACGAAAATATAGAAAGCAGTGAGAATAACGCACACGATGTAACACCCAGAAATGAAGAACACTTGCCCATACACAACTTGGCTGGAAATGAGAGAGAGGATGAGGAAGAAACACCAATCGAAGATGATAATCTAGATGCCACGACTTCCAGTCAAAGTCCGCCTCTAAAGATACGTTCATTAGCTGATATCCATAATAGAACTCAACCCTTGAGTAGTCCAGAAGTACGAAACTTATATCAAAGACATCAGGAAGCTGCAAACTTCGCATTCTACACTGACTCAGATCCAATTGATTATGAAGAAGCTAGCAAATATGGAAAATGGAAGGATGCAATGAAAAAGGAAATAGAATCCATAAAGAAAAATGAAACCTGGGAATTGGTTGATTTACCGAAGGATCAGAAACCCATAGGAGTAAAATGGATATACAAAACCAAATATGACGAGCATGGAAACATAGATAAACACAAGGCTCGTCTAGTAGTAAAGGGTTATAGACAAAAGTATGGGATAGATTATCAAGAAGTTTTCGCACCAGTAATTCGTTTTGAAACTGTAAGACTAGTACTTGCCTTAGCAGCTCAAAACAAATGGTATCTACATCAAATGGATGTAAAAACAGCCTTCCTAAACGGAGAATTGAAAGAAAAAGTGTTTATAGAACAACCTCTGGGATTTGTAGAAGAAGGGAAGGAAAACAAAGTATGTCTTCTTAAGAAGGCACTATACGGTTTAAAACAAGCACCAAGAGCATGGTATAGTCGAATAAGTCAATATTTCGAACAACAGTTACAACATTACGTTTTGAACTTCACATATTTGAGTCGTCATTGTGATGCGCTTTGATGTATGTATATATAATGACCATGTCTAACTCAATACAACAATGTGTCTAACTTTACAAGCCGGTTTGATTCGTTTCCCTTATGAGTTTTGACGCACATTTTAATAACGAGGCGCCAAACACATTCCAACAGTTTATCAGACTTTCCAAGGTTAATGCACAAATTCAAGTAACTTTTGTCAATCCATATTGCTTGTTTCATAACTTTGGCTATTGAGAAGTTAACGAATCAGCCCCATATACTACAAAAAAAAAAAAAAAAAAAAAAAAAAAAAACCATATATATAATTCTTTATATAACTTTAACTTGTCAAACCACAAATCTCACCTATGTATCATGAAATTAAGCCTGTATAATATTCGGCACTAAGAAAAAAAAAAGGAAAAGGATCACTCATCACCGACGGCTCAATTGTGATGAGAAAAGAATCAAAGATAAGAAAAAAAGATTACCCTGAACTTTTTTTTTTACTATATGTAGATAGCTAATCTAGGAGGAATGATAAGATATATATTTATGTTCCATACGTTGATCTTGAAGCTAATTTGAAGGACACTTTAATAGCCTATAAACTATATGATTTATTGAAGTTCTAACTAAATCATAAGAGTTATATAATACTTTGTATATGTAATAAAAACCTTTGGAAATAAAATATTATAAACCAGAAATCGAAGAACGGATATGTCATGTGTCACGCCCTTAATTTGATGAATAGCGTAACTCATACCGTTGTTGACATAGTTATTTAAATATGGGTTACTTTAAAAATGAAAGGTTTCCTATTATGGAAATAGATATGAAGTAAAGCTTTAAAAAATAAAGGTTAAACACTACTTTGAATAACTTGGCATTGTATCAATTTTATAATCTTCACTTTATTTTAGATACATAAAATCACCAAGGTTAACCTTAAATTTAATAATAAGTTGAGATACAAACTTAATTCAGATATTGCTAGTAATTGGTTGATTATCATTTGTTTTTTAAATAATAGCGTCGCTCATAATTTACGTTTAAAATAACGTTACATATGCTATGTGAAATTTAATGGTGTCGGGTTAACTTGTACACCCGAATATAGCTCCCAGCACTGTGTATGTGTGTATATATTTGAATTTTTTTTTTTTTTTTTTTTGAACATTGAACTTCATTAAAAACAAGGCGGAACCTCAAGCCGAGGAACCCCCAAACTAATTACACATGTACAACGGGTTCTTAACCCAATCATTCCAAACAATACAATTGAACTTCGATCTATACTTTAGCCATAAAAACGCCAAGGATTTTACTTCGGCTACAACCTCTTGCACTTGCCTGGAACTTTGTTGGAAGATTTTCTCATTCCTAGTCTTCCAAATCGCCCATATCGTGATCAAAACCACTCCCCTAACAATCTTTTTTCTCCACTTACCACCATGAACATTCCGATACAATTGCAAAAGATCTTCAATATCAAACACATATACCGGAGCCAATCTAGTCCAGCTGGAAATGCCATCCCAAACGGTTTGCGCGAAACCACAGGACACTAGCAAATGGTTCACCTCTTCCTTACTTGTGTAACAGAAAGGACAAGAATCATCATGAATGTGAATATTTCTCCTAGCCAGCGCTCCTCTGGTAGCAAACTATTTGAATTAAATAAAAAAAAAACACTATCTAATTTGTTGTATTAAATAAAATAATACTTAATTAAACTCTGGACTACTTAATTGGGAAGACCTATTATTTACACCTTCAATCACGCAAGACTAACTAAAGAGCAATTACTAAGCCTATACGATTTTAGTTATTTTAAAATCGGTTTTGACATTAAACTGATTGTGTTAGTACGTGCACGGTTCAACATGTCCACCAGTTTAAAAGTCTTGGATGCTTATTTAAATGTACAATAGTTACAAAAATTAATGCATGCTTGTAGCTCGATCGAACATTAATGTTAAAGGAAGGACATAATGTTAGTTTGAAATCTGAACCTCACGATCTCTAAAACATTTTCATGTACTTTAAAGTTTTATTTTTTAGAGAAAAATAATCTTACATCAACCACGTGACAAATGTTGTATCTTTCTCGTCCTCAATAATAGAGCCATCGGGTTTATTTAGTTCAGTTAATAATTGTAGAACTAGGTCCAACCAAACCTTCAGGCGACCTCATTCAGTTGGGTCAACCATAAACTCAAGCCGTTCGGATGGACATGGGAAAAATGGAAAGCTTTCGAAGTTCCAATTACGTGAGTTCATATATATGTTTAGCGTTTAGTCATAATTGGGTGTTTTTCTTTGGTTTTTTCATGAGTTACGACTAGTGTCTTATTAGTTTAGTAACCTTGTAACACTTTCGGGTGATGCTTTTGTGTACATACTTTGGGTGAATGAAATGAATATAGTTTGCCGATAAAAAAAAAAGGTCCAACCAACCCTTAGCGGGCATAGCATGTGAAATGAACTAGCTAGGTGTTCGGTTAACAGTTTGATCATTCGCTCGGTTTTGTGGACCTTGGATTTCACTCATTTAAAACTTCAACGATTTTTTTTTTACAAAAACCCCAATTCTTTCATTAAAACAAAATACGAAATTTACATCACAATAAAAGGTAGACGGGCAACAAGCTGCGCCACCACCCATTTCTAAATTGCGAACCCTAACCTACCAAAGACAAATCCTTGCCCCCTTGGAGATGAACTGTTGCTGTGGACAACCCGTTGGACCCTGGTCAAGAAACGAATAGCTTCTGGCGCTAGGGAGCCAAAGGTATCAAAGGCCAAAGGGATAAAGGCATGTTAGTTTTCTGCACAGGCTTTAGCATGCTTATCTACTTTCATCAATTCCGCCTTTCTCGATACTTGCCCAGCTACAATCCCCGTTTCCCTTAACCCAACCAAATTTAATACGTTTCCTTTAAAAAGATCATTTATACAAACTTTTAGCTAATTACTATTTATATATGTATATATCTATATATGTAGTCAAAAACATATATAATATTATTGCGAGTTAAATTTATTACAAAACTCCTCAGAGTCGAGTGAGTCCGGTTTTTGAATGAAGTTCACTTAAAAAAATTATTACAAAAGAAAAACAAGCGTTAATTGCACGTTGTGCATGTAGTTTTGTACATTTAGATGGTTTTTAGAGTTAATTGCCAATTTAGTCCCTGTAGTTTGTCAAAAATTGCCACTTTCATCCAAATCTATTTTTTGTTGCAACTGTTGGTTTCATTTCTTTGCCATTTTAGTCATCAGCACTAACCCAGTTAATAAAAACCCAGTTAAGTCAGGGGCATTTTTGTTCATACACACCAAACTTTTTCCTTTTGCCATTTTCATCCAAACAATATTTAATTAATAAAATAATAATAAAAACATAAAATTTTGTAAAAAAAAATAAAATAAATAACATAAATAACATAAAACAATTATTCAATTATTATTTACGTAACCAAACGCTCCCTATCTGTTGATAAACTCGCAACCAAACGCCTTGTGCAAGCCTAAAACCTGCTGCCAAACATCCTTATATCCTGCTGTTATACTCGTTCCCAAACACCCTGAATTAGAGATGGACTATATAAAGCTCCTTCTCTTCTTTGTCTGATAACTCACAAGATCACACACCCTTGTGTGTGTCTATCACAACCAAAGCAGCAACATCAGAGCTCCTCCCCGATGACCGGACAGCCGTGGCCGGCCGCCGCCCACCACCGCCATCACTACCTAAACCTAACACCAACCTGCTACACCCACCACCATTCCCCACCCACTACCAACACTTCCCCCACCTCCACGACCACCACCGCCGTTCACCACCAGTCCACCACCATCTCCACAGCTCACCAACATCATCCCCACTGTTCACCTCAACCTAATCAACGCCCACCATCACGACATCACCAAAATAGCGAACGGTTTCAAAACACCACCCCCTGAACTAACCCGACCCGTCGCCTTCTTCTTCCATCTCTGACCTGCAACCCTCCATCACCATACCCGTCGTTCGATCTAGCCACCGGACTGCAACCCGTCGCCGGCTTCTGGTTCCTTCGCCGATGGTGCGGTATACGTATAAAGCTATTAAAATTATTAGTATTATTAATGTTGCAGAATCCACAATAGGTTGCCCAAATATATACACACAATCTTTTACCACCATCAGTAAGTTGAAACCTTCTACAACCATCAATTGAGAAGGGTGGAAAGTGGAGAAATAGGGTTGAAACGATGGGGAGGATGATATAAATAAGTGGTGATAGGAGATGGATGAAAATGGCGAAAGGAAAAAGTTTGGTGTGTATGGACAAAAATGCCCCTGACTTAACTGAGTTTTTGTTAACTGAGTTAGTGCTGATGACTAAAATGACAAAGAAATGAAACCACAGGGACAGAGTTGCAACAAAAAAAAATTGGATGAAAGTGACAATTTTTGACAAACCACAGGAACTAAATTGGCAATTAACTCTTGTTTTTAAGAACACCTATAATATGTGTTCAAATGCAAATATTAGTCAATAAATATTTCTTTTTTTTTGAACGGCCAACAAAATGGAATCACTCACGGACGGAACACTGGAGTATCATCGTGCCACCAGTGTTGCCACGCGATCATATTTCACCACCAAGTCACCAATTCAGGAGGAAACTCATAATTATGAGAAAACCCCCTTTGTGAGATTCGAACCCAGGACCATATGACCCTTAATTCTTATCTCACCACCAAGATACCACTAGGCTATAATGCCTTGGGTAATAAATATTTCTTTTATTTTGGTAATTGGTTCGACTCCATTATTGAGTATCTAGAATAAATATATGATCTTTGACTTCTTAATTTGAATTAATGTTAGTACAACTATTTATAATGGATAGTTTTTTTTTTTGAACGATCAACAAAAGATTTTATTTCACCAAGCTAGCGGGATACTAGCAATACACCTTACAATATCATACACCATACGAAATAAACGGACATAAACACATACAATCACCAAAGTGAAAATTACCACCCAATAGTTGAGAAATTAAAACTTCGCCATGAATTCCAATCCAAGGACGATTGTTTTAGTGTATTATCGTTAATATTCTCGAAACCTAAATAGACGGAAATCTCTACACACTGGTCCGAATTGAGTGTTTTTTAGCTAATTCACATAGTTGAACCGATGAACCGGACCAGTGGATGGACATGATTTAAAAATTTCTATATAAACGTTTTTAAAGATCATAACTTTGAGGGAATAACTTTGAGGGGACTTTCAATTTGGGGTGAGAACTCTTAATGGGGTGGAGGCAGTGCTTCACAGCGCGAACAAGTTTTTAAGCTCCTTCCATGCGGACGGGTCTTTGGCTATGCTCACGGTGGATTTTGCGAACGCGTTTAATATGATCGACCGCACTGCCCTTCTTCAAGAGGTTCATCAACATTGCCCTTCTATCTATCCATGGGTTCAGTTCTTATATGCCCAACCAGCTACTACGGGGGTTCAGCAGGGGGACCCTTTAGGCCCCCTCCTTTCGCCCTTGCTCTATACCCTATGGTTCTCCGGGTACAAGAAAATTGTAAACTCTCATTTCATGCGTGGTAGCTGGACGATGGGACGATTATTGGTGATGCCACCGAAGTTGCTAAAGCCTTAGACATTATCCGGCTGGAGGGGCCATCCTTGGGGCTTCAGCTTAATATTAAGAAAACAAAGGTTTTTTGGCCGTCTTGTAATGTGGTGAAACTTCGGGACGGGCTTTTTCCCAGTGGGATTGGTAGGCCAGAAAAGGGGGTGAAGCTCCTCGGAGGGGCCGTTAGCCGTGACTCTTATTTTATCCGCGAATTGGCAAGGCGTAGAGCATCGCGCACGGTTGAACTTATGAAACTCTTGCCCTGCCTTAGGGATTCCCAGAGTGAACTCTTCTTGCTCAGGTCTTGTATGGGGGTTGCTAAGTTGTTTTTTGGGTTACGGACCTGCCAACCCCCCATGATGGATGAAGCAGTGTCATGTTTTGACAAGGGTCTAAGGGAAGCCATTGAAGACATTGTGGTATGTGGGGGGGGGGGGGCTTTCTTTGGTGACCTACAGTGGCGGATGGCGTCTCTGCCGATGCGTATGGGAGGATTAGGGCTCCTTTCCGCGAAGGATGCCGGGATGTATGCGTTTGTGGCGTCGCGAGCTCAATCCTGGAACCTTCAAGACCACATCCTAGTGATCCTACGAAATAGCAGGGTTGTCGGCGCAGACTTGGACTACCTGCAGGGCCTCGAAAACCTAAATGACTATCTCCCAGGTTTTGATATTGGCGGTTTTTCCAACAAGGACACCACCCCCCAAAGCCTTAAAAAACTTTGGCGAATGCCCTTTTTGGCAAAATCGCTTTAGAGCCTGGGGTGAAGTTTTTGGTTTGTCCCACCGGCAAAGGGCAGTTATTGAATGCTTGCAAAGCCCCCACACCCAAGATTTCCTGACTGTTATCCCGATCGAAGGGCTAGGCCAAAGCATGTCCACAATTGAATACAGGGCCATTCCTAAATATCGTTTGATGATCCCCATGTACAAGGAGGATGAAATCTGTCCGATGTGCCGTAAGACCTTTCTGGACGAATACGGGGAACGGTTCATTGTAAGGAGTTACCCGGTTTCAAATGTCGGCATGATTGGGTTTGAGATATTCTGTGGGACATTTTAAGACGAGCTGGGATCTCAGACAAGAAGGAGGCCCCTGTGAGCTTCCTCTCGGATCCAGCAGAAGGGAGATCCACCCTACGACCAGCAGATCTCCGTGTCTTTAGGTGCGCCGGGGGGAAGCATGCTTGTGTTGACTTGACGTGTGTATCTCCCCTAGTTGGATTGAGGGATAGTGGCTTTGTAGCAGGGCAAGCGGTGCGGAAAGCAGAGACAAAGAAGGTAGAAAAACATGCTAAAGCCTACGAGGAGAACCAACACTTTTTTGTACCCTTGGCCTTTGATACCTTTGGCTCATTGGCACCAGAGGCTACCCGTTTCCTGACCAGGGTCCAGCGGGTTATTCATAGTAGTGTCTCGGCTCCGGGTGGGCAGGGTTACGTTTTAAGTAGATTAGGATTTGCTATTCAGAAAGGGGTGGCGGCGCAGCTTGTTGCCCGCCTGCCCGCTATCTTGATGTAATTTTCTTAGTCACGATATTAATTTAAATATACGATTTAGATTGAAATTTAAGAATGAAAAAAATCAAGGAATGAGTTGGGAGGGGTAAAATAGGTATAACCTCACTTTTTTCAACTTCCACATCTATTTTTAAAACGTTCATAACTTTTTCATACGATATCATATTTTTAAATACACTATAAAACACAAGCGTTTTATCCTCTTTAATTTGCATACCGTATGACTATACTTTAAAAAAATTCGTTGGGTTTTATAACATGCGTAATTAAAACGTATAACGTGTGTCATTACGGTTTTTAACATGCATCATTATGTTGTTTAACATACATCATTATAAGATATAACGTGCGTAACTAATTGGGTTTGTGATAACATGCGCAATTATGATTGGCGGATAAACATACCCTTTTGGCTATTGTGAGATGTCGCACTATTAGTCCTTTGCATCCTTTGTGTATCCGTTGTATGTTAACCTTCCTCTACAATTTTTTATTCTACAAAATCTTAACTACCTATTGATTCACTAAATAGACCGTGGCAAAATTAAATATCTTTAATAAATTAAATAGGATTTGAATCTATTAAGAGCTACGCAACCTTGTATTGTTTGTGAAATAAAAATTAGTGGTCATTGCCTCTGACTTGACCTTAGGTATGGTCATAATCATAATATATTGCTATGATATCTTTAGGATAAGAAACAAATTAATTTTGACTTTATAATAATTCTGATTTATTAATGTATCATAAATATGTAACTAGAATAATAGACAATAAATACATAGGATAACATCTTCACGATTTTGAGAAATGTTAAACCCCTCGTTATTAAGTATAATAATTTTTTTTACACTTGTTGTAATTGTTAGTTAATTCGCCGATGAAGATCCATGGGAAGCCAAGTGTGGGCAAAGCTTTCACCGACGGGTTACTAGCATACACCTTGTCGTCGAAAGTCGAAATAACGTAAGAATGGGTATCAATAACATATCACTGATGAGGTATCCCTGACATATCAATGACGAAAACTTTACAAACAAATCCATCACTAAAGTATTACCGACTATACTTTTACGCCAATAATTGAAAGCAAGATTCTTCTTCGGATTTTGTGCTATCTGTTGATCACCCGTCACTGATCGTTGATGAGTACATGAAAGTCAGTTTTCTACGTGTACGAAGATAATTACGTGTATTACGTGTATATAAGTAGGATGTTTCACATCAAAAGAGACTGGACCACAAATTATTTGACCTTCGTATATATAATAAAATATATATTAGCCAATAAAAACGTTTTGATTACAGGTATAACTCAATTTCAAGTTGCTGATGTTTCACATCAAAAGATTTAGACCGTCATAAAACTAATTTGGTGAGGCGTTTTTTGTATGTCAAAGATTTTCTTGTATTTGCTTAGACTAAATCAAGATTCGAAGATATAAAACTATTCTAATGTTTACCGCCTTAATTTGTTTAGATAGATAATGTCTGTCTAATAAAACCATCCGTAGTGGAGAAATAAAAGGGGCGTTAAATGTCCAATTCGCACCCCCATACCGCCTCCCGGGGGCTAAATATGGATTTTGGGCTGTTACACGAAAATTTTCGCGTGGAGATTGGGCGTTAATTTCTCAAAAGTTGTGTTGGCCAATGAAATAATTCCATTTGGGTGGGGGGCGCTAAATTTGGCGTGCCACTACATGTGGCCTAAGGCCTAAACAAAAAAAACTTTACTGATTAAAAAGAAAAAGAAAATATCTATTCACTTATTGGTATATTAATATTCTTTTGTTTTTTTGAACGACTACCTAAACCTCAATAATCTGGGTAAACCCAATGACAAAAGGTCACACACGTCCGTGAACACAAACACACTGGTGACTCTGCCTGCCATCATTTAAGAGGAAACTCACTGTCCGGAAGTCCAGATAAAACCACTGACTCAACCCAAAATAATTTTGCTTTAGATGAAACTATAATCAATGACCTTCATATTAACTACACATTAAAAGGTCATCAGGCTACTCAGGGGCGAATATACTTTAGAACCAGGAGGGACGTCCGTTACTGCTCAACTTCGCGCGCGTAGTGGAAAATTAGTGGAAAATTTGTTTTTTTTTACGAAAATTGGAAAACATTGCTACTAAAATGAAAAAATTGAAAAACGTTACTAGTTACTACTGAAATTCATTTCTATATCCGCCACTGAGGCTACTAATGCATTAGAAGGTGATTGAAATATATTTCTATTCTACTTTTATCAAGTTTTGTGTATGTCTTTAATTTTCATCATTTATAAAAGTATACAACTCACGCCTTACTTTTCTTTTTGGTATACAAACTTTTTAAGGAATCTGGATTTTTTAAAAAAAGTTACATAAGCATGTTTGTATTTTCGACTGTAAACTTAAGGATTCACGAATATAAAGTATGTCACGTGAAATATTTTCAAATATTCTATGGCTAAAGCTATGAAAACTGTAAACTAAGTTTGCTCATTCACTTTATTCTTGTGATTTGTATGTTATAACTCCCTCCAAACATACAATACCTAACACTTTTTTTTACTTTTTATCTCTTTAGCCTTTAGGTAGGTACATCAAATCATTTCAAGAAATATAAACATATATATAGTAAGCTATGTTGTAACATTTAAAGATATAGTGGATACATAAAATATTTGGATGTGATCATGTTTATGTTTATATGGGTAAAAGTTTATATGATATGAACTTTTTTAAACATACTTAACTAATCAAATCATATATGAATTCTAGTATCAAACATGAGATACCAAAGTACATGCATGTGAGCTAGCGTTATCAAGGTTTGCAGGAAAAAAGTTATCTCTCTATAAAATCTCTCTCTCTATGCTAGTATCAAGGTTTGCTGGAGAAATGTATCTCTCTATAAAATCTCTCTCTCTATGCAGTATTATGGTTGAGGCCTTGAGGGTAAGTCTCATAGTGACATAGTGTATAAAGATGTAGATTTGGAGATAAGATAGATTAGCAAGTTAGTACTTAGTAGGTAAAAAAACAATATAAAATTATTATAACAAAAAGAAAAGTGAAATAAACAAATAAAAAAGTAAGAAAGAAATGGTCCGATAAGATAAAAGATTTGAAGTGTCTCCCATTGTTATGGAAAGTGGGTCATTGTTGTAGAGTTGATATAATAATAACAAATCCAAAAAGTCCAAGATTTTCATAGAGATATGAAATTTGGCCAACGTCAATATAAGATCACGAAAGAAAGAGACAATGAATGTGCAATGTGTCGATGCCAGCGAATCGTCTTAAAGATTTGCCTTGTATAGTCTCATTCAATTCAATACATTTACATAAAATGAGCAATCTAGACATTTATAAACAATCGTCTTCGTCTTTTTCACTGACTTTAAAAGATCGGATAAAATATAGATTCATATAATTTAATTTCAGTAAATGTTGAAAAGGACTATGAGTTGTCAATGTTTTCAACCGATTTATTTTTGTATTTTTTATTAACTAGCTTATACCCGGTAGCGTCCCGGGTTGAAAGTTTTAATAATGTAGAAATTTAGAATAATATTAAAATTTTTAATAAATTCCTTGACCAGCATAAGAAAAGTAGTTTCAGGTACGGGTCATTTATATATTGAGAAAAGGGTTTGTGCCCTCAAGTCTTAACTATCATGGATGAATGTAAAGTTACATTTGTCTACGTTTCGGCGTCTCTGTATATCTATAGTTTTTTTGTGAATAGGTTTATTTGCCTCATTAAAATGATCACCTGATAAACAAATTTGCAATGCTGTAATATTTGAAATTGGTTCCTAAATAAATAAATACAAAGTACTGGTGTAAAGTGCATAGGAAACTGTGTATAATGTAATCTTCTCAACACTACCTTAAACTAACTACAAAATGATATGAGCAAATTTAATGAGTAGATTCAACCTGTATAAAAGAATGGTGATATTTTCTTGAATATAATCTTCGGTTTTCTTCAAGTTATAGCCTACTGCAATGGAACCTGTATAGGTGTTCCACAGCCAAATAATCCGAAGAACCTGAAAATTGAAACCTAACCAAATGAAACCACACTACATGAAAATTGAAACCTAAAGTATTAAAATCAGATTCAAAAACATACAATACCATGTACCAAAATCAGTTTTAAAAACATAAATGATTAAAAACAAACAATACCATGTTCCAAAATCATTTGGCACGTTCGCTTTTTACCCATATATATTTTTTGCATGCCCAATTTCACTGTTCGAGGTAAAACACAAGTAAACAACCCATTCCTACGTTAATGGTCATATTTCCACATTAGTTTTAGGTTGATAACAAAAACATATAAAATTAGCATTCTTGACTTATGCTACTAAATGAAACATCATAATGTTAGCACTTAAAGATAAAGCAAGAGCCTTTTTTTTAAGAATTCTACATTTCATGCCAAGTTGGCTACTATATTTGAAGTTTATTACTTAAAAACACTAAATTGCAGGTCCAAAAACAACAGCAGCTCATTTGACTTATAAACCATCAATAAACAAAAGTCAAGATTTAATAGAAGCACAATCCTATGATTCTGATTCTATTTAGCCTACGCAACAAAAGCACATTAATAAAATAACAATGCTGGATTAGATGTGGATATACTTTTTCTTAGTTTGTTAACCATCACTTCAGCAGTGTTAAAACAAATGTTAGTTTGTTAATCAACAGTGTATGCAACAACAGCACATTAATTAAGAAAGTTTGTTCATCAGCGGTGTATGCAACAAAACCACATTAATCAGCAGCTTATTAATAAAGGTATCGACACAGAGTAAAAACTCCAATAATGACAATAATGGTTCAAACAATGACAATGGTTCAAACAATGACAATGGTTCAAAATTAAATTATAACACAATGCCATAGGTGTGCAGGTCGTGAGGGTAGATCTTCCAACCATGGCTTATTGAACATAAAAACATGGTTAGGTTGTAAGACTGCAGTTGTTCAAGGCCCAAAAGTTTTCTTGTATTTGAGTATCTGCGGAAAATGAGCCTTGATCGCTTTCGTAAACACAACTATTTGAAAAAAATAATTAGACCAGATTAGGTTACTTTGTCAATTTGCCCATTGTCTAAAGGGAACTCATAACTCATAAGCTCCATAATAACCAATACCCAATTGAATAACCTAAACAACCACCCTCAGTAAAACTCATATCAACAACTGTAAATAATAAAAGCAATTTAACCCCATATGTTAAAGACAATAATTCAGACGCAATGAAATTCAGACGCAATCATCATAAGTGAAGGAAGCGGAAAACATGAGTGACCAAGACAACGTACCAGATATTTCGTTAAGAGGACTGTACATGAAAGCCCGGGCGTGCAATGGCAGATCGTTCGGTTACGCTGCGAGCGCCATCTCAACCGACATCGCAGACAAAACCCGATTGAGGTCAAACCTTTATTCACACAAAAGCCGCCCATTGATTAGATTAAGACAACAAAATTCAAGATTTCAAGGAAATCACATACAACAAAGAGGAAATACCTTGCCTTTAGTAATCTCAATATTTAATAGTAAAAATAGACACTGATGAAGATCTATATGAAAATATTTAAACAAAAAAGCTTTAAGAGAATAAGATAACTGACCGTATTAAACAGCTTGCGTTTCTTGGCCTGCATTCATCATAAAACAGGACATGTTAAAGGTCTACCTTATCCTCAAAAGAAACATAAATGAGTTGTATAAAAATAATGAGTCTCACCTGATTACCTCGCTTTACTTCATGCAAGTGTTTATTTGATAACACTACATCATCTAACTGATATAAAGGTATCAGTTGTAACAGTTTTACCTATTATAAGAACACAGCCACATAAGTCGAGTGCACGCAGATCATGACAGCCATACGCTAAACTCATTACTCCAGCATCACCAACTTCCTCACACCATCCTAGGTTCAATGATTGAAGTTGACCACAGTTTTTAAAGGTAAATCATGTATACATATGAACCCTAAAACAATACATAAACATTCAAAGGTAAATCATGTATACATATGAACCCTAAAACAATAATCAAACATGAACCCTAAAAGACGAACCCTAACAAATCAGTAAACAAACAAACTCGAATAAGAAATCAGAACAAATAGTAAACCTCCGTAAACCTTAGAACATAGAAACAAACAGCCGTTATAAGAAATCTTAGATCTAAATTTGTCAAAACATGAAACGATTTAGGTAGAAAAAATTGTGAAAAGACGCAATAAATCGATAAATTGTAAAAATATGAAAGAAATCGATAAAGTATTCTAAAAACATGAAACAAATTAGGTCGAAAAAATTGTGCAAAGATGAAATAAATCAAAGACAAACTGAACCTTTAGAACATAATAGTCATGAAGAAATCGTATATTGGGAGAAAGTAATAAATCTGATGAACAAATCGTACCTTTAGGTAGAAGAATTCGAAGGAGGAGTTAGGTAGGTGAGATGAAGTTGAATTAGGGTAAACGATGGTTTAGTGTGTTGGAGGATTATTTTTTATTTAAAACTTATATACCATTGCCACATTGGATGACACATGGCTCACTCAAGGGGTAGAATGCACCATTGAGTGTCATGTCATCAAAAATGCTTTGGTTTATTATATGTATAGATATTATAAGAGTGGGAGGGGTGTTCATAAACACTCGTTTTTTTAGACAAACCAGCTTTCATTAATAAAACGGCAAACCTTCTAACAAGACGCTAGAAGGGCCGAACACGAAGTTCACCAATACAACACCAAAGAACTAGAACATGTTTACATTGAATTTGTACCACCTATCCAGAGTCAACGACTTCCTACCCACTCGAATCTTGAGACAAAAGTAAGTGGACTCCTTAATAGCGTCAGTAATGTCTGAGGCCGGCACTATGCGCTTTTCAAAAATCCTTGTATTCCTATCACACCAAATTGACCAAAGCACCATCATCACGATCATGGAAATAGTGTCTCCATTTTTGTTACCATCATAGTGTCAGCTACTGTTTTGAACAGATTCGAAACCGAATCGCAAACAAACGATTTTGGGAGTTCTGCCCAAACTTCCATGGCCCACCATATAAGTTTTGCAGTGATGCAATTGACCAACACATGGTCCGCTAATTCAGCCACGTAATCGCATCGGGGACACCTTTAATTCTCCGTCGAGATACCTCTACGAGTGAGCTATGTGATGGTAGGAATCTTACCCGCAAGGGCCTTCCAAACGAACATGTTAGCTTTCGGGAGACCCCAACTACTCCAAACTAAACCGTTATCATTTGAACCTTGCTCAGCCAAGGCACAGAGCTCCTTTCTAATAGACCTGACTTCGAACGGAATTCCGTTTATTTTGCACTACCATTTATTTATACTTTTAACTACCCTAAAACTAACCAATCATTAATAACACTCTACTCAAGTACCCCCTAACTTAAAAAATAATAAATAAATTTATAACGGTGGGAGTGATTGGTTATGGAGTGATTGAGGGCTCACCATCTCTACCTCTCTCTTTTACCATTATGTGGTGACTACTACCCTTTTTTTTGAACGGCCAACAAACATTTCTACACGACTACCCAGGGGAGTCCTCACACTATGGATAGACCCCCACGACCAACCCAATGGAGGGCCCATACGTACCTCGGGCGGCTGGCGTAGTCAGGCCCGCCCATGCAGTTCCCGAAACCGGGGAAAACACAACCCCTCACCCGCCCGTAGGCACGACGGTGAAGAATTAGTAAAACCCGGGCGAGATCAGGACTTGAACTCGTGACCATAGGCCAGGAGTCATCCATCATTTCTCATTATGTCCCTCGTGGGAATCGAACCTAGGACCCCCAAGAGGGATCCCTGGTCCATTCTCTAACTGAGCTACCCGTGAAGGACGGTGACTACTACCCTTAAACCACTACCTTAATATGAATGTAAATATTATAATACTAGGTCATAGACCCGTGAATTACACAAGTTTGAGGATGAAAAAATATATTACTTAATAATATATACTCAAATTTACATGATTAACTTGAGTGGCTAATGTAGGTAGCAAACAATGGAACTTTATTTAGGGTATGTTTGGCAAAACTAGCTAGAGGCTGGTAGCTATAGCTTTTTAAAATGACCAAAATGGACATAACTAAAAGCTTGTATGCATTTTTTTATGGTAGAATGAGTATTTATGTCATTTTACTCATTAAAAGTTTGCAGCTAGTAGAATTTTTTCTTAAAAACTAGTACTATTAGCATTTCAATATGCAATTTTTTATGTTAGATTAAATATAAATCAAAAAATTTGTATAAGATGAAAAGTATAGCAAAATAAAGTTGAATGTGAAAAACTAATATGGTTAAATTGTAAAATATGTAAAAGTATAAGATTAAAAAGTAGAAAAAAACAAAGATTAAAAAAAAAGTGAGAATAACCTACCAAAGATAAAGATAAGGGGGAAGGGGCACTTCACTGAACATGTTTTCACTTCACTGATTTCTATTAATCCTGTACTGCCACATCACTTCACTGATTTCCTTCACTGAACACTTTTTTGGAGGCAACACTTCACTGATTCACTTCACTGAAATGTTTTTTTTTCTATTTTTTTAAAACATTAATTAATCCATATTAGTTTAAATGTATTTGAAAACAAAAATTCTATTTTTTTAATAAACATTATTTAATCCATATTAGTTTAAATGTATTTGAAAACAAAAATTCTAATTTTTTAATAAACATTATTTAATCCATATATTTAGTTTAAATGTATTTGAAAACAAAAATTCTATTTTTTTTAATAAAGAAAGCATACTGCAAACTTAATGCACACACTACTTGGCCCACCTTTATCTATTTATATATTTATATATTGCCCCACACACAATACACCTAACTATACATACACTTGTATCTATCTACTTCTTCATCTCATTGTTTTGCAGAGACGTAAATAAAACCATACTCCAACTTATAAGAATACAAAGGGAGAGAAGAAATTAAAGAATATAGAGAGATAGAATAGAGATATTAGAAAGAAATAATATTTTATTTAAATTTACGGGTTCACATCCGTTAGATAGAACCAGTAAAAGCTTCACGGGACCCCTACCAGTCTTACTGGCGGCGGTATTACCATGCTGATAGTGGGTACCCATAACAAAATCTGATAGTACCCCACCCCACTAAGAGTACAATTTCTCATACACATTGAAATACACCCTAAATATGTGACACAACGAATCTGTGTAAAAAGGTTGTAAATTTATATTATATAAATATAAATGTTTTTTTTTATTCTTTAATAAAATTTTGACAATGGTCTGCGGGAAACCATTGAAGACATAGTGGTATGTGGGGGTCCGTTCTTTGGCGACCTACAGTGGCGACTAGCTTCCTTGCCGATGCGTTTGGGAGGATTAGGGCTTCTCTCAGCAAAGGATGTTGGGGTGTATGCTTTTGTGGCATCCCGAGTTCAGTCTTGGAATCTTAAAGACCACATCTTAAGGAATAGCGGGGTTGTCGACGTGGACTACGTGCAGGCCCTTGAAAGGATAAATGACTATCTCCCAGGTTTTGATATTGGCGGTTTTTCTAACAAGGACACCCCCCCCAAAGCCTTAAAAAACTTTGGCGAATGCCCTTTTTGGCAAAATCGCACAGAGCCTGGGTGAAGCTTTTAATCTGTCTTCCCGCCAAAAGGCAGTTATTGCATGCTTGCAAAGCCCCCATGCCCAAGATTTCCTAAATGTTATCCCGATCGAAGGTTTGGGCCGAACCATGTCTGGGGTTGAATATAGGGCAATTCTCAAATACCGATTTGATGATCCCCATGTACCATGAAGATGAAGTCTGCCCGATCTGCCGTAAGGCATGCTTGGACAAATACGGGGAACACGCGGTTCACTGTAAGGAGTTGCCTGGTTTCAAATATAGGCATGACTGGGTCCGGGACGTTCTTTGGGATATTTTAAGAAGGGCTGGGATCTCAGCCAAAAAGGAGGCGCTTGTGAATTTCTTCTCGGACCCCGCAGAAGGGAGATCCACCCTACGTCCAGCAGACTTGCTTGTCTTTGGGTGGGCCGGGGGGAAACACGCTTGTGTCGACCTAACAGGTGTATCTCCCCTGGTTGGTTTGAGGGATAATGGTTTTGTAGTTGGGCAAGCGGTGCGGAAAGCAGATGTGAAGAAAGTTGAGAAACATGCTAAAGCTTGTGAGGAGAACCAACACGTTTTCGTACCCGTGGCATTTGATACCTTTGGCTCCCTGGCACCGGAAGCCATCTGTTTCCTGACCAGAGTCCAACGGGTTATTCATAGCAATGTCTCGGCGCCACGAGGGCATGGGTTCGTTTTTAGCAAGTTAGAGTTTGCCATTCAGAAGGGGTTGGCGGCGCAGCTTGTTGCCCGCCTGCCCGCTATCTTGATGTAATTTTTCACGGTTATGGGGTATTTTTACAATTTAAAAAAAAAGTTGTTGACTTAGTTTTTTTTTTTTTTTTCTTTTTTGACTTTACAAACTTTTGCAATTTTAGTTACAATGTATCTAGAACATTTTTGCAAGTGGAGGCCAACTCTCAAGCGTCCAAAATCTTCTTTTCCTAATTGCATTCTCTTTAAGTTGTAAAATAAATGATTTAGTGTGTAACTGAAGTTGAACGGATTAGAAAACAAAACTAAAACACGTTACTTAGAGCAAAATATTTCAATTCAAGCATCTAAATGTAACCGCATTCGTAGTTTTATTGGGTGGTTTAAAATCCGCCGAGAAAAAATAAATCTTCAAATTCGAATTTAGAGAATGAAAAACAAATTCAATCAATCATACAATATAATCTCATTCATAGTCATAACTGCTATTGACAGGTTCTAAAGATTGTGTGTGTAGGCACACCTTACCTTTATCTTAAGAGATAGACTGATTTTCGTGAGACCCCGAATCCAAAAACAATGAATATTTAAATACATTTATAACGATATCAATTAGTTAAGAATTAATTTCTTACAAACATAGAAAATGTCACATTACTCACTATTTTTTTTTTATTTAGACGAACGAGCATCAAGTTGCGCCGCAATCCTCCTTTTGAATAGCAAATCATATCCTATCATATCTTACCCTACCGAAAACAAAACCTTATATTTATATGTGATTTCTCTAACTATTTTTTCTTTGTTTAAATTTTAGTAATGTTTCATTTGGTAGCTTCATTATTTGAAAAATAAACATTTCTTTTGAATATATATATTTTGATGACATTATTTATATTTATATACTATGAAATATAAAATTATTTTATGAGATTAATATTATAATATATATACATTTTTAAATATTTTAAGTATTATTACGGTGATGATGATATGTATGTTATTTTGAAAATTTGATATATTGTATAATTTTAAAAACATAAAACTATAAAGAAAGTAAAAAAGTCATATACTTGAAAATCCAAATGGTAAATACATGACTAATACCCGACAGGTAATAGAGTGGGTATAGGACAAGATTTATAACCAGGTATGGGTATAGGATTAGGCATACACGACCCATTACCTCCCCTACCACGCTCTCCAATGATGACCGACAACATTTATTTTTTCCGTTTTTGATTTGTTTATTTTGTCGGTATTCTTTTTTCGTGAAAGTATGTATTATACTATTATAGTAGTATAATAATAAATGAATATGTGTTATGTTTATAGTCGTAATCACATTATTAGTTTTAAACTTTGATACGCTATTCCAAACATCCACTAGCTCCAACAATGAATCTAAACGTATCTATGGAACATGAAGTCTAGGATTTCATTTGAGTTGCACCAAACACACCTTAAAGGCTTAAATCCAAATGACAAGAAAATTCGAATCAAATAGTGAAAAGTGTACAAAGATTTTGTCGCTAGATTCTAATAATCTTGTTTGGTCAAAGTCAAGCATCCAAAACATAAAACATGAAGAAGGATGTCATATTCCTCAAGATTACTTCATTGCTTTTGTCCCCCTTGATGTTATTTGTCCACATTGTGGTCCAAAATGTGTTGATTACAAATTACATCTTCCAAGCAACAATCTTAATTTTATGAGCCCACAAGACTTGAATCTATGCAGGTCAACCCCCTCAAGAACAACCAAGATTACCTAAGTGTAGATATGGTCAAAGATTTGCAATGCCATACCAAATCGACCTCATATCATGCAATTAATGGTGTACCTTGTGCATAAAAAGTTGTATATGGCTACGTGAGTTTACGAAGAGGTGTTTAAATGTTCGTTTATTGTGACCATACTTGTTAAAAGTCATCGCCTCTTGCGCCTAGGCCCACTTTTTAGGTGAGGCGATGCATTTGCGCTTTGAGTCGAGGAAATTGCGCTTTAATTATCCAGGTGATAGTTTAGGCGCATATTTCAGCTAGATTCCAAATTCTTGAGAGTTTCTAGTCAAATTCGTTTAATTATAGCAAGATTCCAGCCATGCTTCTACTTTATCTAAGGAAAACTACTTTTGTACACTAATACATCAAGTTTTTAAAACATTTGATACTAACTAGATGAAAAATAGTATCATTTTAATATATTTTCTTTAAAGTAAAAATGTTTTAAAAACTTGATGTATTAGTGTACAAATGTTTTAAAAAATGATACTATTTTTCATCTAGTTAGTATCAAATGATACTATTTTAATATAAAGATTCGTCTCAGAAGATCGTGGGTGACATAAAAACGTTGAGTCTTCTTTGGATCAAGGCCCGTGCGAAACAAAGTTCACTAGATTGGGAGAAATGGCGCCGATTCAATGTTTATAATATCGGGTGGTCGTCATTGTATAAGTAGTTGGTTTGTACTTTGGTGATAACAATGTGATTTTGTGTTGTATGGGGTGATTCGCTAGTTCCCGCTAGCATTGGATGATAGTAAAAATTTGTTGGTCGTTCAAAAAAAGGTGCCGAATTCATTTTATACATTGTAAAAAGGAAAAATATGACACTTTAAATCAGAGGATGCACCACCAATACATTTTTATTGTTTTTAAACAGGGTATGCTCTAACATTCATGTGGTTCTGCCCATGGCACTGAACCTCCCTCTTCAATGCTTCAAAAAGACACACAAAATGTGTACAAATGTCATGGACCCAAGAAGAACTAGGGAGGCGTTTGGTTTGCAGTTGCGGATCACTATGGGTATTGGTTTGATAACACTGTGGAAATGGGAATGAGAATCAAATTCTAAACACACTCACTTTGGCAGACATAGACGACGCCCAATTTTAAGGACATGATTTCTAACTCTAAAATTCATACCTTAAACCAAAGATCATCTACCATTTTTTGTTTCTTGTAGAACTTCTTTTTTAGAACCTTTGGTTCAATTTAGGGAGTTTGTAAGCAAATTATTCTCGAGCCATTTGATAGCTTCCGAACAATATCAAAGTAACCTTATACCTTTCTAGTTCATTATCTCTTTTAATGCTTTCTACACTCGGGTGGAAATCTAAATGAAGTGTATAAGCATTATCAAGAAAAGGCTTCTCAACAAGCATTATTAATAGAATTTAGAACCAAAAATATACAACCTTTATAATATACATAACTTATGGAATTCATCATACCTTGTTTTTTTATCTCACCCCGTGGAAGCTTGGGCCTGGGGTTAAGGGTTTGGTGTTTTGGGTTTTGTTTGTTAATTGGGCTCACAGTTATGATCCTGGCCGGGTTATAAACGTTGTTGTCATTATAGAATATCCCCCCCCCCCCACCCACAAAACAAAACACACACATTCTTTCTTTATATATAACCATTAGGGTTTTTTTGGGCCTCTTTATCAACGCCCTCAGCTGGTCAGCACGGTCGCCGGGACGGTCAACGCGTTGTCCTCAGGCGATATATCAGCGCCCACGCAAAATCTGGCCCTAAAAATATCCAGATCACATCATTCGATCCCCGACAAAACTGAGAAAAGAACAAATAAAAAATAACAAAACAATACATATCTATGTGTGAGATGCATTGCTATATATACATTCAGACCACATGCAAGAATTAAATAATCAATCATTGAAGGTCTCTAAACCAACTAGAGACCTTAAATAATCAATCATTGAAGGTCTACCTTGAAATAAAAAATTGAAGGTCGCTGAAAGATTGAAAGATCTTGAAAAAAAAATTGAAGGTCGCCAAACGAATTGCAGACCTATCCATTTTCACATTTTTTTTCATTCAACCCCCATAAACACTCTTCAATTTTCAAAATCGCCTATTTTTGCAAATGATTCTACATGCTAACTTTTGAGCTAAATTTAGAAGAATGATAAAAGTTGAAACTAGTGTGTGGCATACGTTTTAAGAGTTGCTGGAAGTAATCGAATATTAGTCAAAGTGGTAAATGATTATTAATATCATCTTGAAATGAGATTGTTACAATGGTAGGCAAAAAGGACAGAAGGTGTCTTTGTGGTGTGTTGTCATAATGTTCTTGGAGTGGCTATGATTAGTCATCCAAGAAGGTGTCATTTAAAAATGTGTCACCATGTAGCATACATCAGACTAAGCAAAACAAACGTTTTGAAGTGTTGGTGTCCCAACTTGCAACAATTAACCCATCAGCTCCAAATTTGCCAACCCATTTAACAAACATACTACCGTCTGTTGACAAGATGTCTTCAACATTGCAAATTGGAAGAAAAAGAGGTTTCAGTTTCATGACTTCATGTTGATCGTTCATAACCGCTTGCCGGTAAGTCATCTTGCAGTTTATTGCAAATCTAGATGTTTTGATAATATGATAATCTTTATAAAGAATCACATGAAATCTTAATGAAATAAAAGACCCATCTTTTATAGCTTGTGACTACTCCAGGTGATTATGTATTGCTGTTGTATCATATCGTCATGATCTCATGCATCCATGTAAGCAGTGGCGGACTTAATAAGGGAGGATGGGTAAGACCTGCTACCCCTCAACTTTTGCGACATGGTGTTTTTTTCATGTTTTACATATTACGTTAGCCTTGAATTTTTTTTGTGTTACCCCTCAAATTTTTTTATGCTATCCCTCTAAATATTTTAAAAGCTCAACCATAAACAATAGTCCATCAACCCTCCAGTCCATTGTAAGTTAAAAGCCCAATTTTTAAAAGAAAAAATAAATTAGCAACACCATAACTCACTCCTTAACCCCGTGTGTCACTCACCCTAGATTTTGAATGATAAAAAACACACACACACATCCTTGCCTAGGGTTGTCCAAAAAGTTCACGGCTCGGAAACAGCTCGAAGCTCACTCAAATTTAGCTCGAAAAAACCTCGCTCGATATGGCTTTGTTTAAAATAAATCTGAGCTGGCTCAGCTCGATTAGTAAAAAGCCAAATTGGCTCACTTGTTAACTCAGCTCGGTTTAGCATAATTTTGCTTAATAGACACAATAAAAATGGAAACACTTTAATACCTTGAGAAAAGCTTCATAATACTCGGGTAACGAGGTAGCAAGATAGTACCCTTCTTCAGCATGTTCTACCAGCACTTTTTTGACACGTTCATGAGAAAACCAAGCAGATTGTTTCTTTTCAACCTCAATCTCATCAAAACAAATAGTAACCAGGTTATTCAAACCTGCAGCAACCACCCACTTCCTAAGACCCCCTTCATCCCTTCATAATACTCGGTAACGAGGTAGCAAGATAGTACCCTTCTTCAGCATGTTCTACTAGCACTTTTTTGACACATTCATGAGAAAACCAAGCAGATTGTTTCTTTTCAACCTCAATCTCATCAAAACAAATAGTAACAAGGTTATTCAAACCTGCAGCAACCACCCACTTCCTAAGACCCCCTTCATCCCATTTCACTAGCGCATGATTAGCACACCTAATTGATTAAACAAAGTTAATGTTAATGTTAATAATTCTAAAAAAAGAGGCCTCACACGAATGTCTTTCAATTAATAATTTAAAAAAAAGAAATAAAAAACATTACATACTTTGTAGTAACCAGCCGAGAAGAAGGAAAACGAAAACCAAGGGCTGACAATTCAACACGAATATCTTTTAATTTGCGGTGGCAAGTAACCCATCGAATAAATGATGCGTCACACACTATTGTCGACATCCTGATTTTATTTAACAAAACAATACATTATCAGATTATAAGTATCCTCAAATCACTGTTAAAACATATTGCGCTACTATGATGTGTTATTATTAAATATCCTCAAATCATAATAAAGTTTATTATGTAACAAAACTCAATCATTATCAGTATCATCACCAAAACACAGTTAAAACAGATTACGTTACTAGGATGTGTGTGATTATTAAGAAAATATGAATCATAACAAAAGGAATTCTCAAATCATAATCAGATTATTCTATAAATAAAACACAATAATCATCATCATCAAACATAAATCACAAATTTATTATAAACAAAACAAAATCAACATGATCATCAAAGCACTGTTAAAACAGATTGCGTTACTATGACGTGTATGACTATTACTATAACGTGTGTATGATTATTAAGAAACTATGAATCAAAACAAAGTATCCTCAAATCTTAATCATCAGTTTATTATGTAACAAAACTCTATCATCATCAAAACACAATTAAAATAGATTACGTTACTAGGATATGTATGATATTAAGAAATTATGAATCATAACAAAAGCAATTCTCAAATCATAATCATCAGTTTATTCTATACACAAAACACAATCATCTTCATTATCAAACATAAATCATAAATTTATTATAAACAAAACAAAATCAACATGATCATCAAAACACTGTTAAAACATATCACATTACTATGACGTGTATGATTATTAAGAAACTATGAATCAAAACAAAGTATCCTCAAATCATCAGTTTATTAAATAAACAAAACACATTCATCGTCATTATCATTATCAAAACACAGTTAAAACAGATTACGTTACTAGGATGTGTGTGATTATTAAGAAGCCATGAATCATAACAAAAGGAATTCACAAATCATAATCAGTTTATTCTATAAACAAAACACAATCATCATCATCAAACATAAATCATAAATTTATTCTAAACAAAACAAAATCAACATGATCTGTAAAACACAGTTAAAACATATTTCGATACTAGAAGGTGAATAATTATTAAGAAACTATGAATCAAAACAAAGTATCCTCAAATCATAATCATCAATTTATTCTATAAACAAAACACAATAATCATCATTACCAAAACACTGTTAAAACATATTGCGTTACTATGATGTGTATGATTATAAAGAAACTATGAATCAAAACAAAATATCCTCAAATCATATTAATCAGTTTATTATGTAACAAAACACAAACATCATAATTATCAACATCAAAACACAGTTAAAACAAATTATGTTCCTAGGATGTGAATGATTATTAAGAAACTATGAATTATAACAATAGAAATTCTCAATTCATAATCAGTTTATTTTATAAACAAAACACAATCATCATCAAACATAAATCATAAATTTATTCTAAACAAGACAATATCAACATCATCATCAAAACACATTTAAAACGGATTAAATTATTATAATGTGGATGATTGGAGAGAAGTTGTGTTACCTGTTAGTGGTTTTGTAACAGAAATGGGGATTACATTAAATGTATAGCGTTGTTGTAAATATTTAGTGGGTGTAACAGAATTGGGAGTGTAGTGTGTAACAAAAGGGCGGGAATGTTTTTCTTGCCCAATAAGATTCATGAACAAAAAAAAGAGTTTCGGCCTGTTTGGTTGACTGGAGTTCATGGGAATTTAGTAGAACTGGACTTTGAAATCCCCTCTTTGGGATGTTTGGTTGGTTAAGAGAAGGAATTAGAACTGAAATTAATTCCATCCAAATATTATTTCTTTGATTGAGATTAAGAACGTGGGATTTGAGAATGTGGGAGGGCGTTTATGGAATTTGAGTTTTCTAGGATTCATATTTATTACATATCCAAACGAACCAAACAGTTATTAGGTTTTTAAAGATTTCAATTACAATTCCTTTCGACACAAATCCGTGAACCAAACAATCGCCCCCTTTGTAATTGGGGTTGTACCAAAAATATTTGAAAAGAGTAGAAGAAATGAAGTTTAAACATGGCTTTTTTTAATAACAACCCTTTGAATAATAACACTTTAAATAATAACACTTTAGAAGAGCAACCATCGGTGGTCCGGTCGACCATCTTGGAGCGGCAAACTGCGTTCAGAAACCGATCGGACATATAATCAAATTAGAAACCAGACGCTTTACATTCATTCATAAACACTTTGAGAGAGAAAAAACAAAAAGAGAAGAAGGGGAAATGACAATACAGAAAGGTTACACAGGTGGTTTGGTTAAAGTATAGATGTGGCTGGCTATATATTGAAGATGGAAATGACAAAAGCTGGATTTATTATTATTTAATGTTGCTATGTTGTTTCCGAGATGTATTAATCCAAAGTCATACTTTCCAAGATATGTATTATTATTATAAACGAGTGGGACCTTGTTACCAATGTTTTGAAACCCGGACCAGCCGGTTGGACCGGTCAGACCGGTGTCCGGTGTCTTAGACGGTCCGGTCCATGCTGTTGGATCGCTTTAGCAGGGAGCCGGTCGGCCGAACCGGTGTTACGCGGCCAGACCGGAGATTCGGTGAAAAGAAGTGGTCGGACCGGCGGAGCACTTTCCAAGTATTTTAGTTTGAATGGCATTTACTCCGGTTAACAGATTAAACATCGAAGAGACCCATTCAAAGTCGAATATTTCCTATCAAATTAGAAGCATCTCAACTAAAAATGTGGCATTTAAAGTAAAGAAATGGAGGTTTTTGTTAAAAACTGAATCTTGGACACCAAGAAGGAGAAGGAAAAGAGTGAACACCAAGAAGAAGAAGGAAAAGAGACATTAGTAGCAATGTTGCGGCTGCAACTTTTTCCTTTTTATATTAGGGTTAACTAATATTTACTAAAAAACCCTTTTAGAAATAGAGTTGTAACATATATAATCCCTTAGTATTAATTTTATACAAATTTAACCTTGAAAGATAAGAATAAAAAGTTTACGCAACACTATAATATGTATATTTGGAACAATTTCACGCTATAATATAATATTTGGAACAATTTCACTCTACAATTGATACATTTATACTTATGTTAGTTTTTTATGTCGCCCGATTCTTAAATCCGGTACGACCGGTCCGACCGGTGAACCAGTAAGGTGTCCGGTCCGGTTCTGAAAACTTTGCTTGTTACATTAAAAAAAGTGACTACAAACCATATGCACAAGGATTGATAATGATAACAATAGGAATTGACCGTTATGTAATTAATTTATCTTGTTGTTTTTTATTAAAACATCTTTTTAATTTATGTCTCACATTTATACTATAACAACTAGTTTAAAACTTTTATTTGTTTTTTTTTTTGTCAACTATATTTAGACACATTATTCGCTTACAATTTTTTTTATAAAGACCAAGTACACCATTACACCGTGCTTGTTTTTATTAAAAAAACGGTATCAAAGCACAAACGTAAAGCAATCAAAACTACATTCAGGTTTCGATTTTTGTTTACAGTTGTTTTTTTTAACTTACAACTTTTGAAAGCGACGTGAAAGAAATGTAACTTTTATACAAAACTACTACATGAGTGTTAAAATTTTAACTCATCAAAATCGAGTTTAATTCAATACAGGTTGGAGGGCTAATCGGTACAGGCTGGCTTAGGATGTTAGTCGGAGCTCTATCGGTTGCACCAGTTGCCGTTCAAAAAAAATTAATACACCCACCCTAACATACATGCCAAATCACCCGGTCTTAAATATAAGGGAGGACGGGCGTAACCCGGGTTGTCCACGGGTCCTCAGTACCCACACGGTAACACACTGCCGTGGGTACTGGTAGGGGTCACGTGAACCATTTCCTGGTTCAAACTAACGGGCGTGAACTTGAATTAAATGAATGCAACGGTCAAACTTAAAAGGTTAGATATATGTTTTTTAAATGCAACGGTTATTTTTTACCGTTATTTTTATGATTGTTTAAAAAAAGGATGGGTAAATAAAAAAAATATTACCTTGTTTCAATCACACAAAAAAAACACAAACTCTCAACACTTTATAAGAAATCGCGGTGAAATACGATTGTAGTCGTTATTGGGTGGACGACGATGTAGGCGACGAATAGATTTTTTTTATTAGAATGTTTTTTAAATTGATATTTCTTGTAATTTTTTTTTAGTTTAAGTTAATGTATTTCTATTTTAGTTAATATAATGTTAATTTTAATTAAACTTTTCTTATTAAAAAAGAAAACTAAAAGAATAACATTTAAGTAAAGTGAATCAGTGAAGTGCTGGCCTAATAGACTTTTTAAGTAAAATAAATCAGTGAAGTACTATGCAAATGCATATTGTTAGAAAAAAGTGAAGTTTAAAAAAATGGTAGCGCCGCTTCCTCTAACCCATAAAATCTAATATTATACTTTTTATAATTGAATCTGCACCAAATCATAAAGAAAATATATTCGATGTGACTAGACTTAAAAACCATAGGCTTTATTAATGATGATGGAAGACCATAGCCACCAATTTACGCCACCCTATTGCTTCCTTCTTTCTTGTCACTCCCTCTAAGTAAAAGAGTTGTTTGTCCTCATGTGAGTTTAGAGTTGATGTTCATACACCACGTTTAAAATCCTACACCATCTCGGGTGTCACATCATGTTAATTATAAATACATATTCTATTAGGGTGGCAGAGGCACTTCTAGTAAAAGTTTTTCACTTCAGACCACCCGTACTCTTGTGTGATGTGCAGCGTTAAATTGAAATTCTATCATCATCAAAATTCTATCATCATCAAAACACAGTTAAAACATAATCATCAGTTTATTATGTAACAAAACTCTATCATCATCAAAACACAGTTAAAACATATTACGTTACTAGGATATGTATGATATTAAGAAACTATGAATCATAACAAAAGCAATTCTCAAATCATAATCATCAGTAAATTCTATAAACAAAACACAATCATCATCATTATCAAACATAAATCATAAATTTATTATAAACAAAACAAAATCAACATGATCATCAAAACACTGTTAAAACAGATCACATTACTATGGCGTGTATGATTATTAAGAAACTATGAATCAAAACAAAGTAACCTCAAATCATCAGTTTATTAAATAAAAAAACACATTCATCATCATTATCATCATCAAAACACAGTTAAAATATATTACGATACTAGGATGTGTGTGATTATTAAGAAACTATGAATCATAATAAAAGGAACTCACAAATCATAATCAGTTTATTCTATAAAAAAAGACAATCATCATCATCAAACATCAATCATAAATTTATTCTAAACAAAACAAAATCAACATGATCTTTAAAACATAGTTAAAACATATTTCGATACTAGAATGTGAATAATTATTAAGAAACTATGAATCAAAACAAAGTATTCTCAAATCATAATCATCAGTTTATTCTATAAACAAAACACAATAATCATCATTACCAAAACACTGTTGAAACATATTGTGTTACTATGATGTGTATGATTATTAGGAAACTATGAAACAAAACAAAGTATCCTCAACTCAAAATCATCAGTTAATTATATAAACAAAACACAATCATCATCAAAACACAGTTAGAACAGAGTACGTAACTAGGATGTGTATGATTATTAAGAAACTACGAATCAAAACAAAGCATCCTCAAATCATAATCATCAATTTATTATGTAACAAAACTCAATCATTATCAGTATCATCATCAAAACACAGTTAAAACATATTACGTTACTAGGATGTGTATGATTATTAAGAAACTATGAATCATAACAAAAGGAATTCTCAAATCATAATCAGTTTATTCAATAAACAAAACACAATCATCATCAAACATAAATCATAGTTTTATTCTAAACAAAACAAAATCAACATGATCATCAAAACACAGTTAAAACATATTTCGTTACGAGAATGTGTATGATTATTAAGAAACTACGAATCAAAACAAAGCATCCTCAAATCATAATCATCAGTTTATTCTATAAACAAAATACAATCATCATCATTATCAAAACACTATTAAAACATATTGCGTTACTATGATGTGTATGATTATTAAGAAACTATGACTCAAAACAAAGTATCCTCAAATCATATTAATCAGTTTATTATGTAACAAAACACAAACATCATCATTATCAACATCAAAACACAGTTAAAACAGATTACGTTCCTAGGATGTGAATGATTATTAAGAAACTATGAATCATAACAATAGAAATTCTCAATTCATAATCAGTTTATTCTATAAACAAAACACAATCATCATCATCAAACATAAATCATAAATTTATTCTAAACAAAACAAAATCAACATCACCATCATCATCAAAACACATTTAAAACGGCTTAAATTGTTATAATGTGGATAATTACAAAGAAGTTGTGTTACCTGTTAGTGGTTTTGTAACAGAAATGGGGATTACATTAAATGTATAGCTTTGTTAAATCATAAATTTATTCTAAACAAAACAAAATCAACATCACCATCATCATCAAAACACATTTAAAACGGATTAAATTGTTATAATGTGGATAATTACAAAGAAGTTGTGTTACCTGTTAGTGGTTTTGTAACAGAAATGGGGATTACATTAAATGTATAGCTTTGTTGTGAATATATAGTGGTGGTTTGTAACAGAATTGGGAGTGTAGTGTGTAACAAAAGGGCGGGAATGTTTTTCTTGCCCAATAAGATTCATGAACAAAAAAAAAGAGTTTCGGCCTGTTTGGTTGACTGGAGTTCATGGGAATTTAGTAGAATTGGACTTTGAAATCCCCTCTTTGGGATGTTTGGTTGGTGAAGAGAAGGAATTAGAACTGAAATGAACTCCATCCAAATATTATTTCTTTGATTGAGATTAAGAACGTGGGATTTGAGAATGTGGGAGGGCGTTTATGGAATTTGAGTTTTCTAGGATTCATATTTATTATATATCCAAACGAACCAGTCAGTTACTAGGTTTTTAAACATTTCAACTACAATTCCATTCGACACAAATCCGTGAACCAAACAAACGCCCCCTTTGTAATTGGGGTTGTACCAAAATTATTTGAAAAGAGCAGAAGAAATGAAGTTTAAACATGGTTTTTTTTTTAATAATAACACTTTAAATAATAACACTTTAGAAGAGCAACCATCGGGGGTCCGGTCGACCATCTTGGAGCGGCAAACTGCGTTCAGAAACCGACCGGACATATAATCAAATTAGAAACCAGACGCTTTACATTCATTCATAAACACTTTGAGAGAGAAAAAACAAAAAGAGAAGAAGGAGAAATGACAACATAGAAAGGTTACACAGGTGGTTTGGTTAAAGTATAGATGTGGCTTGCTATATATTGAAAATGGAAATGACAAAAGCTGGATTTATTATTATTTAATGTTTCTATATTGTTTCCGAGATGTATTAATCCAAAGTCATACTTTCCAAGATATGTATTATTATTACAAACGAGTGGGAACTTGTTACATTAAAAAAAAGTGAGTACAAACCACATGTACAAGGATTGATAATGATAAAAATAGGAGTTGACCGAATAAAAAAAAGTACACGGTTGTTACATTAAAAAAAGTGACTACAACTCTTTATACAAAAAATTGTAAGCGAATAATGTGTCAAAATATAGTTGACAAAAAAAACAAATAAAAGTTTTAAACTAGTTGTTATAGTATAAATGTGAGACATAAATTTAAAAAGATGTTTTAATAAAAAAAACAACAAGATAAATTAATAACTTAATCACTGTTTAATTAGTTGGTAGATTAGCTTATTAAATGTCTTTTATCATTATAGTTTGACTAAATTGGTAGATTAATCCTCATTACTTGGTATATTTAACGTAAGCCAATGGGAACATGGCGCTGATAAACCTGGAAGTGTTATATTTGTAAACAGTTTTACTACCATCTTAAATAGGTCAAACTGATTTTAATAAAAATTAAAGATCATAAATGATTGTCCTAAACAACAATCATTTTTTTTTTCAGTCAAAGAGACAAAGACATTGAGTGTTCCAAAGGGGGATAGTTTGATGG
This sequence comes from Ambrosia x helenae, assembly GCA_030844895.1. NCBI lineage: Eukaryota > Viridiplantae > Streptophyta > Magnoliopsida > Asterales > Asteraceae > Ambrosia > Ambrosia x helenae. The sequence goes on along the minus strand of JAUTDX010001434.1, from coordinate 23,370 downwards.
TAAAGCGGCGGTATGTTTCTTTAACTAGATAGTTGTGGGTTTAAATCTTGAAGGCAAGTGTGGTAATTTTATTCGTTAAAAAAAGACAAAGACATTGAGTGAGGCTTCGCGCAGATTTGGTGTTCGTGGATAAAAGTGATCCTGAGCTCACTCGTCGGTTCTTGTAAATGGGTCACCTACGTTCAAGTTCAAATGCGGGAAAGGGATGAGGCAAGGCGATCCTATATCTCCGTTTTTGTTCCTAGTGGTGATGGAGGCGCTTTTCTGCATGCTTATGAAGGCAAGGGAGGCTGGGATTTTTAGGGGGGTTAGTTTCCCGAAAGGGGGCCCGATTTTGTCATACCTCTTGTATGCGGACGACGCGATTATTATGGGGGAGTGGTCAGACGCTGGTATTGATAATGTGGTTAGAATTCTCCAGTGCTTTCACATATGTTCTGGACTTAAAATTAATTTGACTAAGTCTAGCCTTATGGGAGTTGGGGTGAGCGATGCTGAGATTTGTGAAAAGGCCAAGGTTGTGGGGTACAAGGTTGGGGTGACCCCTTTCAAGTATTTAAGTATTTGGATATTAAAGTGAGGACAAATATGAACCGTATTAATAACTGGATGCCGGTATACGAGGTTTTTGAAGCTCGGTTATCTAAATGGAAGGTCGAGTCGCTATCGATTGGTGGTAGATTGACTCTTATTAAGTCCGTTCTTGAGAGCCTTCCATTATATTATTTCTCGTTATATAAAGCGCCTTGCAAAGTCATCAAGGATCTAGAGTCGCTTATTAGAAGATTCCTTTGGGGCGGGTCGGGAGGTTCTCGTAAAATGCATTGGGTGGCGTGGGATAGAATCGCTACTCCTAAAAAGTACGAGTGGGGTGGGGGGGGGGAGCTCGATCTTTGCAAGCTGAAATTCATTAATATTGCTCTTCTAATGAAATGGGGATGGCAGTACAAAACAGAGAGTCAAAACCTTTTGTGCCGGGTCGTGGATGCTATTCATATTAGCAACCGAACCTGGGATTTTTTACCGATGCGGAAAACTCTCAGCAGTGTTTGGAATAATATTGTTAAAACTATGACGCGCACAGTTGTGTCGGGGTTACCATTTAGAAGATTTTTCAAAGGGAAGGTGGGTAATGGTGAGAACACGTTGTTTTGGATTGATCCGTGGTTATCTATCAAGCCGCTGAAGGACGTGTGTCCCAGGTTATGTCTATTGGAAAAACACAAGAGGTGCAAGGTGAGCGAAGGATTGGTCAGGTCTGAAAGTGGTACGCTGTTGTCATGGACGTGGAAAAAGCCTCTTTCGTCAGTCGAAGAGTGGTCTGAATGGGAAGTGATCAATTTGAGGCTGCAAGGAGCCGACATCTCTGCTACTACGGATGGTTGGGAATGGGTTGGGAACAGTGCTGCTGATTTTTCAGTCCGGGCTGTTAGGAATTTGTTTTATGATGAGGTCGATTTCAGCAATGTTATAGTTTATGAGTTGTGCAAATGGATACCAAAAAAGTGTAACATTTTCGGTTGGCGCGCGGAGTTGAATAGGCTTCCAACGGCAGAAGCTTTGAGGCATAGAAACATCTTGGTTGCTGATATGAGGCGTCCTCTTGCGGCGAAGCTGAAGAGACAGTGGATCACCTATTTACGGGCTGCGTGTTTGCGTCTATATTATGGCAGAATGTGGCATCATGGTGCAGAGTGCAGAGCCTGTTTCCGTTTTTGATTTCTGACCTTTTCGAGATCCACAATCACATCGGGATGTCAGGGAGAGCGAAAGATTTATTTCCTTGGGATCATTATCATTGGTTGCTGGAGTATATGGAGGGCTAGGAACGGGCTCAAGTTCGAAGATAAGAAGGTGAGTGGTGTATATTCAGAATTAGTGGTGTAAATTCTTGAGTGTATAGTGTTTGGTTGTGTCTGGTGTGCCGCCCCGTTTTGTGGGTTGGTGTGGTTTTTTATTGAACTGAACCGTTTAAAAAAAGTAATTGTATTAACACTTTTATGATGAACCGTATGTTTTCTTCGCGATAAAATTGTGTGAAATTTTTGTTAGTTATTGGGTTTCGAATCTATTGTAGAACTTTCTATGTTTTTATTTTTTTCCTCTTTTGATGTTATACCTTACTACCAGTGGCAAATTTATAATTTTTTCAGCGGGTTCACTGTTTTTAATACTCCAATTTCATATGACTGAACATAAAAAATTCGGGTTGGTTCGACGGTTCAGGTCAGGCCAAGTATTGTTCATAAATTAACATAATAAAATAATGATATAATAATAAAAAAACATCGACATTAAAAATTAAAAAACACATAATATAAATATGATGGTCTTTACTAATTAAAAATAAAACTACCTATAATTGTTCCTTATGAATTTTTATCTTTTGAAATGTTGCATCACATCTTTGACCGAATGCTCTTGAAAACACTCCTTTGATGGTTACCTTTGATAAATGTTGTTAATTCTCTTCATGGTTGTCTTTGACAACGTTGATTAACTTAGCTCCTTTGATAGTTGCTCTTGAAAACACTCATTTGATGGTTGTCTTTGGCAACGTTGATTAACTTAGCTCAAAGTTTACGGATTTTCATAATAAGTGTGAAAGATTTCTGTTGCTATTGAAGAGAACTATGGACGAGAACGGTGACCTAGCGAAAGAGGTAGCAATTAAAGTTATCCAAGTTGAGTACACAAATACGTACATCCAGAGCTTTGACCATGTTTCAATGGCAGATTTTGAGGCTAGATTAAGTTAATTATGTATTTTCTAGTTTAATTGTGTGTTTTCTAGTTTTAACAATGTATTTTCTAGTTCACTAATGTATTTTGCTAGTAAAAAATTAAATTTGTTTAAACTATCGCTGGCTACCACCCGTAGCCGATACTCAGAACCCTTTAACTAGGACACCAACGGTGATGTTCCCATGAGATAGTGGGATACTCGAAGGCTTCATGAGTGGTGCCTATCGCCCCTTACTTCTTACGTATTAACTTGTTAGCTGTTAACTTTAGCCTATAAGAAAATCTTTAAATTGAACTCAACTTCAAACTAACACAATAAAAATCACCATCAAAATCACCTAAACACAATTAAAAATACATTCAAAACGAATATAAATCAAATTGTTTAAAGCCTGTTATTTTGATGACCCGACCCTATTTTGCTTGCCCGACCTGACCAGCAAAGAAACATTTCGGAGATCCAACCAGGCATGCTTTTAAACTTTTGTTCTCACATGTGATATTTAGTGCAGCCAGCCACCTTGTCTTTTTCTTATCTCATTTTTTGTCATCTTTCTGTAGCCGTACACGTGTTTCATACCTCTAAATCAACATTATTTTTTTTGAACGGCCAACAAACTGACGTGCCAGCTATCCGGGCACCCAGCAATCGTGAAAGCACCCATACGTTCTTAGGTGAAGACACGTCTTAGATGCCCACCCTAGAATGCGCCAGGTAGCTAACACAAACCAAGCCACCTATTCCGGAGAAAACCCGACACTCCACCCGCCCGAGAGCACGACGATAAAGAGCCAGTAAAACCGGTTGGATCAGAAATCGAACTCCTGACCATCATATCCCCCAAAAACTAAGCAATAAGCTCGTGGTTCTAAATCAACATTAATACTTCTCTCTCTATATATATATGTTTATAAAAATATATAGAGAGAGTGTAGGGGAAAATAACAAAAGGCTTACCACACAAACAGCAATGGAGGACAACAACGGAGTAGAACAATCTACGGTCACCGGCAACGACGAGCTAGACACCATGCTGACGTGGATATTATCAACAGACACTGAGGCCATTGAGTTATCGAATATTCTGGAAGCTTCTTCAGAAAACACGTACCCAATGAAGGTAAAGATTATCGACGATCCTAGCTGGCACCCGTTGACTTTTCAAACAGCAGCGTCGTACATTACAATCAATGGTAACGAGGAGGTATGTGGGTCGTCGTATTCGGATTCAAATACATCGTATATGGTGGGGATAGCTGTTACTGCTTGTGGTTTGGTGGTTGGTGACGGTAGCGCGTGGTTTTGTGGTGCGGGTGAGGCGCGTGGGTGGACAGAGATTGAAGAAGATGGGAATTGTTTGGTCAGTGGCCATGACATGTTGGAAACGTTTTTAGAGTGGAGGGAGTGGAGCGGGAGAGGAGGGCGGGAAGGTGATGTGGCGGCGGAACACCGCCCCTAGGGGGCGTGGAGGAGGGGGCGGGAGGGTGAGGCGGGGAGGAAAAGACCGGCGTGGGGGGTTCACCCCCTTTTTCCCCCTTTCACTCCCCACAATTCCCCCCCCCCCCTCCTACATGGGTCCCACAAGTGCCATATGGCGCTTCACCCCCTCCCCCCCCGCACTCCCTATAGTCTTAAATTTGTAATGTTTCGCAGACGCTACGAGAGTTGTTGTGTTTCACGCGCCACTATTAGGTTTAAGAAATCAAAATATTAAATATGAAGGATAGGGATTTTAATGGATAGATGATTTCATTTCTTAAAATTGTCAAGTTACATTAAAATAGAAGGTACACGGACAATAAGCTACGTCGCCAACCCTTTCTGATACGAATTAAATTTCAAAATGCTTGTTTTGGTTTTACTAATTTAGTGATCTTATGCTTATTTTTTAACCGACGTTTTACAACATTATTGCAATGCCGAGTATACAATAAACCAAAAATACCACACCTAAAGCCGGCTTAACACAAACCGTCACTTATATATCGATTCATACTCGCGTCAATAAAATAGGTTTGGACCAAAACTGTTTTAATTGGTTTAACGGGAATCAACCTTACCCAAACCAATTTATATAAGGTTTGAATACTTTTATATTTGTAGACTTTAAAAATCCAAAAACAATTTATCAGTTCAAAACATGTTTAACACAGTTCAACACAGAGTTATGGTTATGGTGTTACATTTATATAAGCTGGCCACATTTCACGCCCGAATCACACGTAAAATGTTTCGCGCAAGAAGCCAATTTTGAATCTTAACGCCAACGGGGCGGTGTGCGGGCGCGAAAGGGGCATTTAACGCCCCTTTCATTTCTCCACTATGGGTGGTCTAAGGAATATTTGGAGTGTGATTAGTTTAGGCAGGGTAGGTGGTGTAGATATTGGGATGGCCATTTATTTCCTAATTGTGATAAACCTGAACATTGGAATGATATAGATAGAATTTAAACATAGTAAAATTGATTTAACTTTGTAAACTTCTTTATTAAACTAATAAATTCGTTAGATCCCTTTTAAATATACATATATAAAAAGGATAATAAGTAAGAATTGAGATACAAAACATTCTAGAACATTTCATCAAGTATAATAGGCTTTAAGAGGGAAAAATTCGGAATGTCATATGTTCAAAGGGTTGGTTTGGGCTGGGTAAGCTGAGTTGGACCATGATTTTATAGAATCACAAACATGATTTTATATCACAAACAGAATCACAAACATATGGTTCAAATGAGCAACAAATATTAAAATCAAGACTTCAACCGTTTGTAATGTAACAATTTCAAAACAATCACATACTATATTATTATATCATACTAAAAGAAGTATTTCATCTCTCCTCTATCAACTCAACTGCTCCTGCAAACCCATGACACTAGTTCCCTCCTCCAGCAGTACTGCTCACCTGTTGTCGCTATCTCTCAGCCCTCCTCTCTTTCCTACGAGCATGCGCAAGCTGCTGCTCATGTGTATACTGTGGATCACAAAGATTAATACAATTTTTTTATTAGTTACAATACAATTCTTTTTATAACACTTACCGAGCGTTTCTTCTTCCTTTTCAAGATAGTCAACTTGTTATGCTTTACGGTGATTATGGATATTGTTGGATGAGCCTTCAAAAAATGGGAAAAACAACAACATATTAATCAAAACCATAATAGACACAATAAAAAGAGAAACACTTTAATACCTTGAGAAAAGCTTCATAATACTCGGGTAACGAGGTAGCAAGATAGTAACCTTCTTCAGCATGTTTTACGAGCACTTTGTTGACACATTCATGAGAAAATCAAGCAGATTGTTTCTTTTAAAACCCCAATCTCATCAAAACAAATAGTAACCAGGTTATTCAAACCTGCAGTAACCACCCACTTCCTAAGACCCCCTTCATCCCATTTCACTAGCGCATGATTAGCAAACCTAATTGATTAAACAAAGTTAATATTAATAATAGGCCTCACACGGATGTCTTTCAATTAGAAATTTTAAAAATAGAAATAAAAAACATTACATACTTTGTAGTAAACAGCCGAGAAGAAGGAAAACGAAAACCAAGGGCGGACAATTTAACACGAATATCTTTCAATTTGCAATGGCAAGCAACCCATCGAATAAATGACGCGTCACACACTATTGTCGACATCCTGATTTTATTTAACAAAACAACAAATTATCATATTATAGGTATCCTCAAATCACTGTTAAAACAGATTGCGCTACTATGATGTGTATGATTATTAAGTATCCTCAAATCACAATCATACGTTTAGTATGTAACAAAACTCAATCATTATCAGTATCATCATCAAAACACAGTTAACACAGATTACGTTACTAGGATGTGTATGATTACTAAGAAACTATGAATCATAACAAAAGGAATTCTCAAATCATAATCAGTTTATTCTATAAACAAAACACAATCATCATCATCAAACATAAATCATAAATTTATTATAAACAAAACAAAATCAACATGATCATCAAAAAACTGTTAAAACCGATTGCGTTACTATGACGTGTATGACTATTGCTATAACGTGTATGATAATTAAGAAACTATGAATCATAGCAAAAACTCTATCATCATCAAAACACAGTTAAAACAGATTACGTTACTAGGATATAGATGTATTTTAAAATACATCTATTTCCAGTGTAAAGTTTGTACAATTTTCGAATCGTTTAGATAGTACTTTTATTAATTTTAGGCTTGTACCGGTATATTTTATTTAGTGTAGGTTTTTATAGATTTTTATTTGTTTTGGGGTTTTTTTAGTGTTTATCTATTTTATTTTATTTTATATTTTGTAGGTTTTCATGGACGTTGAAGCGTAAACGAGCAACTATGGTCAGTCAAACACACCCGAGTCAAGAGTATGGAGTTATAATAATAATAATAATAATAATAATAATAATAATAATAATAATAATAATAATAATAATTACCTATATATTAGTTTAGAAACTTTCATGAATAGTACTAACGGAGTTACTATTCAACTCCGTTAAGTTACTATTTAATTCAGTTAAATTGCTATTTAGCTTAACGGAGTTACTATTCAACTCCGGTCGATCATATATTCCAATACGGGTTCATCGATTCTTAACTTGCGCCAAAGCTTTCACATAGACAATGAAGCTAAGTCGCAGAATTAAGTCTTGACTTATCACCAGGACCGAGTATAAAGACCGTACCGACCCTAAGTGAGATCTTTGATAGTAGAGGATTAAGCCACTAAGTGTGTGTATTTCTACCCACAAATGGGCTAATCGCTACTCGCGGGATTAGGTTAGCTTATGAGTGCATGGGTTGTTACACACCATGGGTACACTCATAAGTCCTCCGACTTCCTATCAAGACACCCACAAGACCAAAGACTAAGTAATTAGTTAGTTAATTCATCAAACAAAATTTTAAGTAAAAAGAATTAAACAAGAACACAACACCACTTTAACAAATAAAAACTATATAACTCATACCAAGAAAGTCTTCACCCTAGCAACACTCTAATATCCTAGCCAAAGATTGGCATTACAACATGAACTCTAGATTGGGTGTTGGAAGAGCACATAGTAGTGGTTGTTTTGAGGATTAGAGAGGGTTTTTAGATAATTTAAAGTGATCTCTCTCAAGCTCTCACTCAAGTAGTGTTTATGGAGTGATCCCAAGCTCCAAAGGTCACTTACTAGACCCCTAAGATGGCTGAAATGAGTGAGAGACTCAGGTGGAATGGATGGGTGAAGGGATGCTCAAAATGAGGGGTGGAGGCCTCTATTTATAGGCAAATCAGGAGCAGCACGCCCGTGCTCAATGTTTGGCATGCCCACGCTTGAAAGCAGGTACTGTTGTAGAGTCCTTTCGCGCAGAAATGTCTCCCTGCAGGTCTTGCACGCCCGTGCCAAGGGTGTGGGCACGCTCGTGCTTGCTGGTATAATTAACCGTCTTGTCAGTTTGGTCGGTTACAAGCCTTGGGGAACACGTTTAGGTAAATCACGCTCGTGCCAATGAGTGGGCACACCCGTGCATACTTCAAAATGCTGATTTTGACCTCTGTTGACTTGGAAATGTTGACTTGTTGACCCGGAACAGTTGTAGCGCGACCGTGCTGCATCTGAAACAGCTCCAAAAGTCTTCAATTCCTTGTCTTTTGTGTCGTTTTCCTTCCTGGGCTTCAAAACTTGCATATGAGAGACAAGGTTGTTGTACCATGTACCCTTTTGTTCCCTAGAAGCTTGTTCTTCACTCAAAATGTGCCTTTTCTTTTCCTTTTTGCTTCCAAGAACCTGCATTTATAAAAGATAAAAGCATAAAAGGTACAAAAAGGAGGATAATTACATATGTAAAACATATTAAATTATCGGCACATCATGTTCGTATCTTATCAAGTTCGTAACAGGTTCGTGTAACATGTTATGCCAGCCCTAGCTGCAAATGAACTAAACGAACACGAACAAGGCCTTGTTCGTGTTCATTTGTTAAGAAAATTATGTGTTCACAAACACTTCATGAACACTTGCCAAACGGGAGTTTGTGTTTGTGTTTGTTTGTTAATAAAACACTTATGTTCGTGTTCATTTGTTAATTTTGTTCATGAACGCACATGAGAACAAACGAAAATTAATGAACACAAACAAGTGCTCATGAACACAAAGAAGTGTTCATGAACTGAAACTAACACAAACGGACATATAGTAACTTTTGAATAAGATCGAATTCACATACATTAAGACATTAGCTAGATTCACCCAAAATATAACAAATAATCAAGAAACAAGCAGCAACTAACTGCCGTAAGACCCCATCAGCTGGCCGTAGGGGGCGGCGGTCAGGTTCCATAATTTTTGGAAAGTTGTTTTTACAAGATATAAAAGAAGAAGCATTAACCTAATCGATTGCTAAGCCTCCATTGACGAAAATTCATCATCTTTGGGAGTATTTTGGAGCTACAAACATCAAGATTCATCATCATTCATCCATATCTTCGATTCTCATCAACATGTTCGGTATTATTATTCAAACTTTTGATTCGGTTCTTGTTACCATGAGCGGCTAAACATCTTTGTAATCACCTCCGGGTGTACGGTTTATTTGTGAAACTTTACTTCTTTTTTGATTTGATTTATGGATTGTCTTTTAATTATTTGAAAGATATCTATGGTTTAAGTTATTTAAATAAGTCACGTTTGTGCAATTGCTTATCTCTTAGTCATTCGCATTCGGTTTTCTTGCATCGTGAGCAGTTTGATTAACGGGAGGGTAGTTGTTATTCGTGGGTTGGTAATTGAATTGTACGAGTTATTATTAAAAACTTGTGTTTGATTATCACTTAACCTAAACCGTTCAACAAAACTATGTCTATGTAGTATCCAAACATTTAAACAAGGGTAGAGTGAATCATTGAATCGGAAACCTGGAGGGGATTACTTCTTTAATATTATTGTTTGCAACTTCTTAAATTCATTTTCTTAAAATTCCAAACAAACAACAAATCAAGTAGACGTTAATTTTATTAGTTAAGTTACAAAACTACTCTTTCTACCAATTCCCTGTGGAGACGACTCACTTACACTTTACTACTTATTTTCATTGTTTTTTATTGACCTAACGACATCGATCAATGTCCTAGATGCATGGACTGATGTCCTAAATTATGAGGAGGCTGAGTGAAGGAAAGAGGGATCTATTCGCATACTGTTTTTGAGTTCAGCAATGATGGTATGATTGTTAACTTTAGACGCACATGTATAACAAATTAGACGCGTGCATGAGAAATAAGTATTTTGTGAAATGTGACAGGGTAACATTTAAACGCACATATAATAAACTTTAAACGCACACATAGAAGCACTATTTTTGGTAAAAGCACACACAAATTGTATTAAACGCACGTTTATATGTTTATTGATTTTTAGTTCCCTGGCAATGCAGCCTGATAGGTACTATGAAGAAGGGGATAGTTGGACAACTAGGCTTGATACTTTTAGAAGCAATGTTGAAGATATACTACGAAATTTTAATGCAAACTCATTAGACGATTTCGACATGATTATCGTGCCAATGTTGATAGATAAACATTTCTATGTCTTGAGTTTTGATGTGAGGAATGCAATCACAGAGTTGCTTGACAACTATAAAGAGGACAAAGAGATTGGAAAGCGATATAAAGGGGTGCCCGAAATATTGGTATGTAACAATCTAGTATAACAATTAACACAAAAACATGAAAAAATATTATGATAAACCAACTGAATTTTTGCAAAAATATTTGTAGAGAAAAACATTGAGTCATTGCTGGATGAAAACCTATCCTAGAAGTCCAGGGGTTGACACTCTTTGCGTAAATCCTATTATAAGACGAGAAATGAAGTCGCAGACTTCCGTGCGCTCATAATTGCCATCCAACATCATGACTGGCATGGAGATCATGCCGTAGGGCATTATAGTTTCGTGGATGAAGCCGGAGATTGGCTCGTTGACCGGTACGAGCCTTGCTTTGTCTTCATCATCCAGCTATTGAAAACACTGATCATACATAATGTCAGTGCTGCTCCCGCCGTCTAGGAACATGTATCGCGTGCGATAATGTCCAAAAATGACGGTGATGACTAATGGGGCGGTGGAGGATGCGCCGCCACGGACCTTTGGGAGGAGAACCTCACCTTCCTTCCAAGAGTCATCGTTTTGATGCACCCGGTATCGCTTCCCGTGGTGAGCGCTCTTTTTCCCGAACTTGGTCATATTGCATTGGTGGCGCGGGGCATATGTGGCCATGTGAGTATTGAGGTCGCATATTTTCTTTCGCGACCCCTCAGCTTGGTTGTCATCACAGTTGTTTCCCCGCGTAGCTCTATTTACGTTCTTGACCAAGTGTCCGAGCTGACTAGATTTCAGCTCAGACTCAATTTCCATACTCAGACTGTAGCAGTTGTCTGTAAGATGTCCAAAATCATTGTGGTGCTCGCAGAATTTGCTCGTATCCATGTTCTTCCGCTTCCCGGGGGGCTCCCTGAGAAAGATCTGCTCCGTCTTGAGGACCTGGGACGGAGTTCTTACTAGCGGGGTCCAGTCGTAGTTTTTCTTGGAATGACCACGCTGGTCCCGCGTTTGCTTGTTAGTTATAAAATGGCGGGCATCGTTAGAGGAGGAGTATTTTCCTTCCTCCGTAGACCCCGAAATGCGCGTCCACACGGACTTCCCTTTATTTTTATTGTTATTATTATTATTATGGTGGTGCCGGGAGCCGCGCATTTGCTGGAAAGATTTTTCAGAAGATGCAAAAATCTTGACCACGCGAATGAGTTCATCCCAGGATTCTGGGATGCCATCTTTGCCTGTGAGGCACTTCATTAATTCCTCGCTGCGCACACCCTGGATGAAGGTTGTGCGAGTTAGTTCTTCTCCACACCCTATTTGTAGGGCCTCTATGTTGTAGCACACGATGAAGTCCTCAATGGACTCGTTATCGTGACGTTGACAGAGGATAATGTGCGCCTTGTCTTTCTTGTGTTTGCGCAGGTGGGAGAAGTGGTTGCCAAATTTGCTGGCTAGATCGTCGAAGTCCGTAATGCTCCCCGCGGGGAGATTATCGAACCAGAATCTGGTGGCGCCGGTCAGCGTTTGGGCGAACAAATGACACCAAACCTGAACTGGCAAGTTTACTTAGCTCCCCACACATTCAAAGTCATGAATCTGGTTATTAGGGTCACGCAGGCCATCGTACTTGCCGATGCTGCTGGGGACTTTTGCCTTCTTTGGTATACTTTTCGTCGCTATGCGAGGCACAAACTTTGACTTCTCGGCAAAGGACTTTGGTCTGTAGGGCTTGACCAAGTCATCGTCAACGTTCGAGTGTGTCCCGATCGTTGCTGTGACGGAGCGCGAGTTGTCCGTGTGGCTCCGTACCTTATGATCTCCGTCTCTTGAAGATTCAGAACCATCTAACGTGTCGGGCGATCTTGCGTAGCCCCGAGCGTTGGTGTCCCCACCACTCTCCCCGCTACGACCGTCGGTTTCCTTGCTCTTATGACTCCTCCGAGGTGGTGAGTCATAAGTCAGAGTTTTCCCCTTCTTTTTCGTTTGTTTCATCAGCATGCGCTGATATTTAGCCGTGTTCTTGGCATTTTGGCGGAATAGCCACCCGTTGGGGTCTATGTCCACGATGTCGTCACTGTCGTCGTTGCTGTCCACCTCACGTACCTGGAAAACTGGTTTCTGAGGATGTGTGGTGGTTTGCTTGGTGACAGTGGCCGGTATACCAGAGTTCCCTCCGCTTTGGATCTGAGGATCCTTCTCGGCCGGGTTAACAGTAGAGGTGTTAGAGTTAGGTTCAGCCATGTGGGTGGGCTAAAAGATGAGAGAAGAAAGAGTTCTTGCCGGTATGGATGGCGCCAATGAAGAGACAACGGGTATAACCTACCCTAAGGATGGATAGGTTTGGTTTGATACTGGTGTTTGCTCAGGGTATAATCCTTCGCTCACACTAATGACGAAACCGAAACCCTAGGAGATGATAAAGAGCGTGTCGTGTGTGGTGAAAGTAAATACACAAGAATATAAGTGGTTCGGTCTAGAACAACCTACGTCCACTGTAAAGAGAGAGTTATATTATTGCTCGGAAATCGTACAAGATGGTTACATGTATTTCTTATCTAAACTAATTCTGGCATGAAGTGATTGATCCTTTGTAAAGGAGAAGAAGTCTCCTTTTTATAGGGAAAAGCATGGGCCATCCGGTTTGGTCCAAGAAAGGAGTCACGGATCTGGGCCTTGGTTTAGGCCCAGATGTCTTCGGCCCAGAAAAATGGCGGGAACAGGTGGCCATTAATGCTGATGTGAGAGAAGGTATGATCTGGTCTACAGAAAATCCACGTGGCGCCTTCTGATAGGGCGCAGACGACGCTTCCTTCTGACACAGTATGGTTGACCACCTTCTGGCGTCTGACGTGACGTCTGGCAGCAGATAGACATGCTTGTATAGTGCTCTGACCAGCACTGTTCACAGCAGCATGGTGGAAGCATGGGAGCAGTCAAGTCGCCATTACCTGTCAGAGGTCGTTGGACCACTCCAGACACGTGGCGTAGGATATGTTCAGATCTGACCAAATCTTCTCAATTCTTGATCGTCCGTACCTCGTAGCAAAAGCTGAAGTTGGACGAATATTCCGCGCGTATACACACGCGCGGATATTCGGATATTACCTTTCATTGGTGACGTCATGGAGCTGAAGTCATCTCACGCGTGAGCTGGTTACAATGCGCGAGATTGGTTCCGCGGACGGGTGATTAGTCCTTTGGAAGTTTCTTTCCGCGGACTAGATTACCATGGAGTCTTTATGAAAGACGTATTTTTTTTGGGATAGGGAAGCTATCCGCGCCAGGATTAGGTACCCTATCCCTTCAAGGACTCTAAACAATGCAGAAGACTGTGGCGCATTAGCTATGAGACACATGGAAACTTTTAAAGGACAGAAATTTTGGAATTGTGGTTTCGCGAGTGAATTGGATTATCAAAGGAAGCAGTTGAGTGCATTGCGGTTCAAGTACGTAGCAAAGATTGTACTCTCACCTTATAACCTGGTCAGAGATCATATTATAGACGAAGCTCACAAGTTCGCTAAAAGACCAATCAAGGCAAAGACAAAGATGTTGGAGAATGCCTATAAAAAATTACTTAGGAAGGTGGATGCAATATAAAGATGGTCATGGGGTTTTGTCATGGTTTAATGACTCAAACAGCTACAGACTTTGGTTTTTATATCTTTGTAGTTTAAACGCACTTTTGTGTGATGAATGATCATTTGAACGCACATTACAAAAATAGATAGATTATTCTAACTTCAATTAAACGCACTTGTACATGTCTTTATTTATTTCAAACGCACGTTACAATAACTAAGAAAAAAACACACATCAGAAACAGCTAATACAAACTACAAAACACACGTACATAAATCAGTTCCATGAGGAGTTTACATAGATTTTAGGAATTGAATTTTAAATTCAATCAAACCCCTCAAAAGGGCTATGCATTTTGTAAGTTGTTCGAAAAGATTAACATCGCCTTTTTTTGCATCAATCATAAACATAGCTGCAAGTTCGTGAAGACTTGAGTTAGGCATACACATAAGAAGCTTGGAAATCTCATCTCTCTTGCTCATGCCATCATTTATCCTATATAGATTATCGGTTAGACGACCCTCAGAAGCATAATCTTTTGAAATTTGCTCCTGAATCCTTTTGATCATTTCAGATTTTGTTGATGAAGATGAAGCCATTACTGAAAAAAAAAAAGATAAGTTGTGATTCAATTGTGTGGTCTGAAAGTGATTATTAAGAGATAAATATATAGGGTAGGGATCCTAAGAGAACCAACCCCTATTTGAGAACTGAGAGAACCATTCTGGGCCACACATTTCATATAAAGGAAAAATTTTTTTTTTTTTTTTTTTTTTTGCTTTAATCGCACATTTTTATGCAAGGAAAAAAAAATGTTTATTTTTTTTGAATTTTTTTTTCATTTATACATATGTGTATATGTCAATTATACATATGTGTATATAGCAATTATACATATGTGTATATTGCATTATACATATGTGTATAATGCAATTATACACATGTGCATACTGAAAAAAAATATAAAAAAAAAAAATTCTTACATATAAAGCAGCGATTTTTGCCAAAAAAAAAAAAAAAAAAAAATTTTTTTTTTTGCCTTAGAGAAATGTGTGGCCCAGAATGGTTCTCTCAGTTCTCAATTTGGGGAAAGGTTCTCATTTGAACCAAATCCTAAATATATAAAGAAAACAATAATAACAATGTGACAAAATATCATTCACGAGAATTACTGTTATTGTTTGTTTGCAATAATTGATCTTCAGACGCACGTGTAAAACATTGTAGATGCACGTAAATGATTTGGATAGACGCACATGTAATCTGCTTAAACGCACTTACTAAAACAATGAGATACCACATATGCATTTACATAGACGCACGTTGTAACCATTGACAAACCTTAAACGCACGTTTTATATATTCATCTTCATCATATAATTACACTTAACCCTAACTCACAACCTGTACATCTTTCTATCTGTAAATACATCCACGATCCTTGATTTTAATTAACAAACGTATAATCAAAATATAAAAGTAAGAAAACTGATGTGTTGCAAAACACATCTCTTTTCCTGTGTATTTTGTATAATATTTTATTAGGTTTTTACTCGTTTTCGGTCGTTTTTATTATGTATTTATTTATTTTATTATTTTGTAGGTGTTCGTGTAAAAGGAGCTCAAAACGAAAGAATTTTAATCAAGACACGAACACTTGAGAGCATGTGGTCATGGACGTTGAAACGTAAACGAGGAATTTTGATCGAGCCAAGAACACCCGAGTCAAGAACACACAAGTCTTAGCCAACATATGATAGTAATAATAATATTAATAATAATTAAAAAAAAAAGATGTCAAAGACTTGGGCTCGTGGCCAAGTCCAAATAAGAAACTTTGTTTTGGATGGAGCAGGGCATGATCGAAGATAGTAATAAATAGGATTGATTATTACAGCGGCAAAATAATAAATATTATTTCGGAGGATCATTATTTTTTCGTAGAACATATTATTATTTCGAAGCATCAGCCCAAAGAATCGGACAGCAGCTTTAGAGCAAAAGGGAGAGGTTAATTGAAGGTCAGAAAGGCATGAGTTCAAGACTAGAGCTACGGGTTCGACTATAATAAATTTTAGTTTTTCGTATTTATTTACTTTGTGTTCATGAATATTGAGACCATGATTAATTTTTATGTTGAACCTTTGTTTTTATTGTTTTTCATCACTATGAGTAGCTAAATCCTGAATCACTACCTAGGTTGTATGATGATCGCATGTTAATTTTATATTTTCGGTTTATGGATTATTTATTGAATGGTTAATGTTTAGGTAACGATTTGGTTGGTGTTTATTATGATGTGTGTGCGTACTTAAGTTTAATTTATTATTTTTGAGAGTTCCATAATCGTCTTAGTGAATGTCTTTCATGTTTGGATGATTATTAGGGTTGCTTGCTTTGTGCTCGTAGCTTAGTTTATGGTTTTGTGCAGAAAGCCATAGGAACTTGATTAAGAGAATTTAGAGGACTTTTGTATTCTTCCATTCTTGAGACCGGGAGGTGATGGAATGTTGGGTTGTCTAGAGCTTTAGGTGTTAGGTTTTGGGTGAGACCGGGAGGTGATCCTATCCTAGTTTTCTTTAGTTTCTTGCAACTCCAAGTTATAGTTAACCCAATTAAATTACTCTTTTATATCTTCGGGTGTATTGTGATTAGAGAGACCGGAAGGTGATTGAGTCATTAGAGTACCTTAGCATTGTTAGTGAGGTGAGACCGGGAGGTGATCCGAGCTAGATAACCAGTGTTTTATTCCTTAGGATCCTTTGGGTGTGTTGGTGAGACCGGGAGGAGATCTAGCACGTCTTAGGGTTTTTTAAGTTATTTTTAGAATATGGTATCCATTCAGTTTTCCATTACCGAGAGTTGTGAGTTTGCATGTAGGATTCTTGGCCTAGGTAGTTGCCTTCCTATCCTGATATTTCCTCATTTATCTTCGCTGTCTATTTATCCTTATTTACTTTACTTTATTTTATTTTAATTAATAATTATTTAAAAACCAAAAATAAACTTTTAAACCATTTATTTTAATTCTTAGTCGAGTCTAGTTTTGTTTTCTATTAGTGTCCTGTGGGTTCGATACTCGGATTTACATAGTCTGTACTACATTGATAGGTACACTTGCCTGTCGTGTGGTCTATTTAGTTGAGTCTGTTTTATATTACTAGGTGTCTAGATAAGGTAGTTATTTATAGACCATACATAGCACATCAAGTTTTTGGCGCCGTTGCCGGGGACACTTGGCGATTGCGAAATTAGCTTTGATTAGGACTTCACTGATTAATTGGTCTTATTTGAGTCTTTTTGGTTTTTAGTGCGTCTATAGAGTCGTAGGCTTTTGTTTTCTTTTTGTGTACTTGTGTGTTGAGTCGGTTCTTGTTTTTTTTTTTACTTTTTTTTTTTTGTGTGCTTATGTTTTTCTTTTCCTTTTGTGTGTTTTATCCTATTTTTATTTTCTTTATATATCTGGTGCCCGTGATCGTGTTTTGTTTAAGTGTCTGTATGCAGTTATGGTAGGAAGAAAGACTGTAGCAGACCACACACGGGAGAAGCCTAGTGATTACATGGGCCAACAGTACACGCTAAACTTCAGTTTTGGTCCAGGTAAGTCGAGAATTAGGTGGCCCGACCCGTTTGAAATTCTCAAACGTCTTTCTAATTCACCAGTTGCTTCTTGATGAACAACGGTGAAAGAAAAGAATTAAACGGGTTGGATATGGGATGGATAAATATAAGTCACCTGATTGAAACTGTATAAAAACATAGTTGTAGAGTTTGTATTATTTTTGTTTTTATTTTTCTTTGTTTAGATTATTATAATTGTTTTTGAGTCTTTTCGCGAGTTTTCGTGTTTGTTTAGGCATTATATCATGAGCGGATCTCGGGTATTTATTTAAATCTTTATATGATTGGGATTTTTGGTGAAAGTTTAGGTAATAAAAGAAATTTTTTTTCTAAACATAAAATTTAATTAACTTTCTGTGAAAAATGGTTTTTCGCGTCATGCGAGGAGCCTGGGCTGACCTGTTGGTCTCATGTGAACAGTAATTACCCCGGAAAGTTATATTTTATTTGCTCGCGACGCATGTTGAGATCACCAGTGTCCTTCACGTTGCGCGAGTTAATTAGAAAAAAAAAAATATTTTCTACCCTATTTTCTTCCACCACCGTTCACAACCATTTTACCACATATTTTACCATCACCCACCACATTCCACCATCATGCCTTTCAAGTATGCTTCCTGCATTTTTGTATATTGAGACAGTTGATTCTGAATTATTTTTAGAGTCTTTTATTTTATTTTGAGTCAGTTTTCTCTTAACCCACTTTAGGGGTATCTTCCCTTCAAGTGTAGGGATGATAGAGAGCGTCAGTTTTGAGTCATTTGTTTGTCTAATACGTTTTATTGCAAATTTGGATCTAGCTACCCGTACTCAATCTCCATTCGGGTGGGGACGACCGAACAATCATTTAAGGCAACCATTTGTTTTTATATTTTCTTTTTAGTTTTTATTTGTCAGGTTTGAGTTAAAGGCCGCGAATGAAATGCTATACGGCCGGGTTTGGAAGGACAGCTTTAGAGCGCTTGCAGCTACATCGCTTATATCTAGGGGAGTTTGTTCCTTTTTGTTGTATTTTTTTTATTTCTGCTTTATTATATTCCACTATCACATTGAGGACAATGTGTCATTCAAGTGTGGGGATGGAAACTTCGTTTTTATTTTTAAGTAGTTTGAGTCATAAATTATAAAAATCCAAAAAAAATTGAAAAAATTAAAAAAAAAATGTCTCTGATCTTCTGTGCAATTTATATGGAAAATGATAGTAAAATTGGGATTTTTGGTTTTCAAAATATTATATATATGAGAAAATAAATAGATTGAAAGCGTGTTTGCTCAAGATGTGTCGGTAGGCCCAGCTAGCTTTGAAAGGTTCACAGGATTGTCTTAATATACTTAATAATCATGATATCTTGTGGGTTCTCATCTTAGGAGAAACGGTAGAACTGAAACCGCTGATAGTAATTAGAGGTACCACTGTAGGTTGAAAGCCCATATGTATTACTAATTAAATGGCACACTTGATCCTTTTATGAGAATAAATCCGGTGAAAAGTGGCGCCTGAAAAAAAAAATCCACATGTCCATCAATTGAGCTAGATAAAAATATAAATACAAAAATAACTGAAGCCTATGGAGTCTCCCTTGGGGATGGTGACTCTGATCGAAACTCCCTCTAGGTCAAGTTGAAAAAAATAAATAAATACCGAAGCTCATGCTGTCGCTCTTGGGGATGGTGACTCTGATTGAGACAACCTCTGGGTTAGGTATGAAAAAAAAAATGTGTCTAAGCTCATACACTTCATCCATCATCCATCATAAATTTAATTTCTAATACATTAGGGAGTTTAGTTTGCAGTGGTTGGTAAATCTATATGATTTAACCTTTGCTTCGAAAGCTTGAGGTGGGATTAGGTGAAGCCGTATATCTTGAGTGTGAGACCCATAGATTGATTGTAATAACATGAACTTAATTGCTTTACATGATTGGGGCCTGATTAGCTGGTGGTTGGGTTTAGGTGGACAACAATACCGACAGTTTTGGTTGATGAGTGATTAGATCTTAATTAATGAACCTAAAAGTTTTTGAAACCGAGAGTCCTGATTATGATTCCATTGCAGTCTTTTTCGGGGACGAAAAAGGTTTAAGTGTGGGGATGTTTGATGTGTTGCAAAACACATCTCTTTTCCTGTGTATTTTGTATAATATTTTATTAGGTTTTTACTCGTTTTCGGTCGTTTTTATTATGTATTTATTTTTTATTATTTTGTAGGTGTTCGTGTAAAAGGAGCTCAAAACGAAAGAATTTTAATCAAGACACGAACACTTGAGAGCATGTGGTCATGGACGTTGAAACGTAAACGAGGAATTTTGATCGAGCCAAGAACACCCGAGTCAAGAACACACAAGTCTTAGCCAACATATGATAGTAATAATAATATTAATAATAATTTAAAAAAAAAAAAGATGTCAAAGACTTGGGCTCGTGGTCAAGTCCAAATAAGAAACTTTGTTTTGGATGGAGCAGGGCATGATCGAAGATAGTAATAAATAGGATTGATTATTACAGCGGCAAAATAATAAATATTATTTCGGAGGATCATTATTTTTTCGTAGAACATATTATTATTTCGAAGCATCAGCCCAAAGAATCGGACAGCAGCTTTAGAGCAAAAGGGGAGAGGTTAATTGAAGGTTAGGACTTAGGAAGGCATGAGTTCAAGACTAGAGCTACGGGTTCGACTATAATAAATTTTAGTTTTCGTATTTATTTACTTTGTGTTCATGAATATTGAGACCATGATTATTTTTTATGTTGAACCTTTGTTTTTATTGTTTTTCATCACTATGAGTAGCTAAATCCTGAATCACTACCTAGGTTGTATGATGATCGCATGTTAATTTTATATTTTCGGTTTATGGATTATTTATTGAATGGTTAATGTTTAGGTAACGATTTGGTTGGTGTTTATTATGATGTGTGTGCGTACTTAAGTTTAATTTATTATTTTTGAGAGTTCCATAATCGTCTTAGTGAATGTCTTTCATGTTTGGATGATTATTAGGGTTGCTTGCTTTGTGCTCGTAGCTTAGTTTATGGTTTTGTGTAGAAAGCCATAGGAACTTGATTAAGAGAATTTAGAGGACTTTTGTATTCTTCCATTCTTGAGACCGGGAGGTGATGGAATGTTGGGTTGTCTAGAGCTCTAGGTGTTAGGTTTTGGGTGAGACCGGGAGGTGATCCTATCCTAGTTTTCTTTAGTTTCTTGCAACTCCAAGTCATAGTTAACTCAATTAAATTACTCTTTTACATCTTCGGGTGTATTGTGATTAGAGAGACCGGAAGGTGATTGAGTCATTAGAGTACCTTAGCATTGTTAGTGAGGTGAGACCGGGAGGTGATCCGAGCTAGATAACCAGTGTTTTATTCCTTAGGATCCTTTGGGTGTGTTGGTGAGACCGGGAGGAGATCTAGCACGTCTTAGGGTTTTTTAAGTTATTTTTAGAATATGGTATCCATTCAGTTTTCCATTACCGAGAGTTGTGAGTTTGCATGTAGGATTCTTGGCCTAGGTAGTTGCCTTCCTATCCTGATATTTTCCTCATTTATCTTCGCTGTCTATTTATCCTTATTTACTTTACTTTATTTTATTTTAATTAATAATTATTTAAAAAACCAAAAATAAACTTTTAAACCATTTATTTTAATTCTTAGTCGAGTCTAGTTTTGTTTTCTATTAGTGTCCTGTGGGTTCGATACTCGGACTTACATAGTCTGTACTACATTGATAGGTACACTTGCCTGTCGTGTGGTCTATTTAGTTGAGTCTGTTTTATATTACTAGGTGTCTAGATAAGGTAGTTATTTATAGACCATACATAGCACATCAAAAACCATACGATAATCAGTCAAAAATCAATCGTTAAAAAAAAGTAGATCGATCGAAAAACAAAGCATGCTTATAATCGAAAATACCATTGGGTTTGATTGATTCGTGAATTGATTAGATCGTCAATCTAAAATACATAATCGATCATAAATTGAATGCTGAATTGAATAGAATTATTCTCGATTTCAATTGAATCGTGATTGAATGATCAGAGATTAACGAATAATAAAAGGACTAATTTAGCCCTTTAATCAACCAGGTTTAGGTTAAGTAAACTTAACCATAGTTGACAGATGGAATGATTTGGTGACTTCCTACACTTTTCACGTTAAGAGTACTTTCTACTTTCTATCGTATACTTTCTCTAGTAGATTTTGTCTTTGTAAGCTACTTTGGAACCATATCAATAAATGTGTTAATAATGCATAAAACAGAAAAAACATAAGAGTTTTTGGAAATATAGGAATCATAAGTCACATATCTTCTAACAAGGAACAAACAATAAATTCATCTTTTAACTGTCGAATAGTTAGAAAGACTAGCATCATGGTCACCTATACTAATACCTAAAAACTCACTAAACAAAGCAAGAATTTATATCATAGTTTTAATCTATATTATCTTATTAAGGAAGAGTGACGGGTAGGATAGTAATTTTCAATTCCGTACAACTTAAGAAGCAACATGCACAAGTGATTTGTGCTTACATCATGAGGGTATAATTAGAACTATGTGGACATTTAAGACATTTAGAAGGGTATATTAGTAATTTGTAATGACATTTTAGTTAAATGTATAAAATTGTTTACCTTAATGCCCCTACAATGCACTATCTTCCTAACCCCTCCCAATTTGATGTTTTCTAAATCAATTAGGCTTCCCAGTTAACTCAGTCTCATACGAAATTGAATACACAATAAACAATGAAACCGTTGTTTCCATCATCACGACTGAATGCGCAAGAGTTCTGTAACCGTATCCAGCCATCAATTGCAATCAAGGTGATTAATTGAAACCGTTGCAAACCCTCTGTCTCTATTTAGTTAAAACACATACAATCTGAAGCGATTTTGCCTCCAATGTGAACTTTGATGGAACAACGACGACCACACTAAGGTGTTGGTTTTGGAGCTCCGGTGTATCTCGCTACCTGAGTTTCTTCATCCCTTATCTGTACGTATGTATCTTTGACTCGATCGTATTTTTAGTTCTTTTAGGGTTCCATTTTTGTGTTCAAAATTGTAATTGTGAAATCAATCCTTGACAGGTTGTTTTGTTGGCCTGGAACACAAGAAACGATAACTAGAAAACTACAATCTTGCCTTCTAAGCCTTCTATTATGGTATGAAATGCCGCCTTTTGGTTTCAATTTGTGTTTCACGGAATCACAGCTGGTGTATGTATCTATGAAAGTAATGGTACTATTATTTGATTGTGAAAATCTTTAATTTATTTTTTATGGTCATTAACCATTATTTTGCACTCTATTTAGCTATGTTGGTGGCAAATCTTGACCGTTCCTTTTATACCTGATCTTCACTATCCGTTTTTAATGATTTGCAGAACCCGCAACTTTATAGTTGATTCACAGCTTCCATGGCCATTGCTAATGTTGTTCTAATGATAGAATAATTGTACTTCATCTTTTGATGACATCCAAGCTAACTTTGGTGAGTTTTTAATGTTGCTCATTGTTTGCTTGCTTTTATAAGGTTAACTTTTTCTACATCCCACCCTCCCCAGACCCTATTAATAGCTTTGCTATTTGTGGGATTTACTGGGCTTGGTTGTTGTTGTTGTTGTATGATACCAGTACAATTAGGTTAGTTATTCTAGCCATTTTGTAATTAAATTTGCTTAACATACTTCTTGTTGTTTATCTGAGAGTTCAAGAATCACATTTAATGATCAAATCAGGCACCTTATACAACTTTCTTCACAATACCATTTCTATGGTTAACACCTTAACATATTGAGCACCATTTCTGCTCC